>QVTF01025369.1:0-25000 GCA_003573665.1 Oxygymnocypris stewartii
AAGAGAGAGACAGGGAGAGAGCGAGACATAGAAAGAGAGAGAGAGAGAGAGAGAGAGAGAGAGAGAGAGAGACAGGGAGAGAGCGAGACATAGAAAGAGAGAGAGAGAGAGAGGAGAGACAGGGAGAGGACGGGAGAGTGCGAGACATAGAAAGAGAGAGAGAGAGAGCGAGAGAGAGAGAGAGAGAGAGAGAGAGAGAGAGAGAGAGAGGGCAGGGGTGGCTCATGGGAGCGCTGGCTGCTTGTGGCGGGTCGCCATACTGTCTGGCCTCCCCTGACTGCGAGAGTCACTCCTGCACACAGGAAATGAGTTTCCAGCTTCCCTTTCTCACACAGCTCTCGTCTGTTTAAGCTCAGATCCAGTGATATTATCACACAGAGCTTGTGTTCACTCTGCGCTCCGCTCGCTAAACTCACGACTGAAGAATTTCACTCTTTCTGCTGCTCATATTTACGCTCAGGGACTGGAAGAGACCAATCAGAAACCATACACCAACACCCAGATAATTTCACCAAACACCTTAGAATCATAACAGTAGTGTTCGGAAAAGAACGCTTGTGTTTACATCATTCAACAACAAACAAACAAACAAACAACACAACAGACACGACAGACAGACAAATAACAAACAAAACAAACAGACAAACAAACAAGACAAAACAACAACAAACAGACAAACAAACAGACAAAACAAACAACAAAACAGACAAACAAAAACAGACAAACACAACAACAAACACAAACAAACACAAACAACACACACAACACAAACAAAACAAACAACAAAAAACAACAACAAAACAAACACAAAAACACACAACAACAACACACAAACAACACAAACACAAAACAACACACAACAAACAACAAAACAAACAAACAAAACAAACAACAGAACAAAAAACAAAAACACAAACAAAAGACAAGAAACAAAAACAACACAAAAACAATAAAACAAAAACAAAAAAAAAAAAAAAAAAAAAAAAAAAAAAAAAAACAAAAAAAACAAAAAAAAAAAAAAAAAAAAAAAAAAAAAAAAAAAACAAAAAAAAAAAAAAAAAAACAAGACAAAAAACAAACAAACACAAAAGACAAACAACAAAGACAAAACAAACAACAAAAAAAAGACAAACAGACAGACAAAACAAACAACAAACATACAGAAAAACAACAAAACAGACAACAAACAGACAGACAAAACAAACAAACAAACACAACATACAAACAACAAAACAGACAGACAAAAACAAACAACAAAACAAACAGACAAACAACAAACAGACAACAAACAGACAAACAACAAAACAGACAGACAAACAAACAACAAAGCAGACAAACAAACAGACAAACAAAAAACAAAACAGACAGACAAACAAACAACAAAACAGACAAACAAACAGACAGACAAACTAACAAAAAAATACATAAATAAATAAATAGCCACATTTTTAGCAATGAGTGTGTTGTGTTTGCTTCTAGTTAAGAAAAGGACATTATTACAAAACAAACTAACAAACAAACAATTCGTAAAATAATAATATAATGATTATTATTATTATTATTATTATTACATTGACTGTAATTATTAAGTGTTATACGTTTTTAGGATCAGTGAGATACTATGATATTTTTTCTTAATATTGCGACCCGTTTGTCGTATTTGTTCTTTTTTTCAATTAAAGTTTTAGTAAATTGTTGTGTTTTTTGTCTATTTATTTGTTTGAAAAGTAACGGTTCAAGTTTTAGTTTCTGTGAACTATAATAATGCTGATACTCCTTCCTCTTAAGCACTTTATTACAGACGCTTTAAAAACGGTCAATCAGTGAATCGATGATGGTTGTGTTTGAAGGTGAATTCACTCAGGGAACGATTACAATCACTTTGCCGGTTCACTCAGTTACTGAGGCGTTTGCGTATGAAATAAAGCCCAGATCTGCAGGGATGTTCTGCTGGAGGGCTGCTGGCTTCTGCTTCACGTTTAACGCTCCTCGTTTTGTCCTCCAGTTAATCTGCATCTCGACAGGATCTTTCTTTCTGTTCTGGACGTCAGCACATGAAACACATGACTTCTCAGGTCAGCGTTTCTGAAACCATTAGTGCTGGATGAGGATTCAGTAATGAGAAGATGAATGAGATCTACATGATCTCAGACAACATGAGAGACATTTCTTTCACAGACAATCCAAAAATCTTAGTAAATATTTACAATGACTTTCATATTGGATGCAGTGTGTGTTTTATAGCAAACCACTGGAGAAATGAAACCTTGTTTACCTTCTAAACTTCACCAATTTTAAGACAGTTTGAAATAAAACATGAAAATAGGAGTTAATTGTAAAGATTTTTTGTTATGACAGATTATATCAACAAATACTACTTTATCCAGAAGTTGAGCAGGCACTAATTACTATTAATGGTAACACTTTATTTTAAGGTGTTCTTGTTACACATGTTACTTGTACTTATTATTATAATAACAAACAATGATTCATAATAACCTGCAAATGAAACCCTAAGCCAAACCCTAATCCTAACCATATAATTAGTTCATGTAGATAATTCATATTACTTATTGATTTATATAAAACCGGGACTTTTACAATTGTAAAATTTAAAATGTTGAATTTAATTAAATTTAATTGTATTATTTTATTTAGTTGTGAGTGATTGACAGAATTCAAATTAAATTTCAACATTAATATGCACATTACTCCTGTGATGATTCACTTATAAAAATGACTCAGTTAGTATGAAAATAAATAAATACAAGTTTAATGTAATGTTATTAGAATGTAAAGTCCTGCGTAATATTTCTGCCTGGTTCACTGAACTGCTGCCATGTCTGTCAATGGGAATGGAGATATTAGATGAAAGACAAGTCAACATGTCTTAAATTATTACAGACATGTTTCTAATTTTGCCCCCTCACCCTGTCCTGTGCTCTCAGGACCCCCCGCAGACTCCCACACCTGCTGCTGAACACACACACACGCACACACACACACACTATTAACACACACACACACACACACACATGCACACACACACACACACACACACATGCACACACATACGCACCACACACACACTCACACACACCACACATGCACACACATACGCACACACACTACAGACACACACACCACACACACACACACACATGCACACACACACATACGCACACACACTACAGACACACGTGCACACACTCACACATACCTAAATGAGGGCATACTTAGGACTTTTTTCATTCAATTTGTAAAAATATATATATATATATATATATAATATATTTAAAGATTAATTATTTTTATTTTCCCCTTTGACTAAAATTCCTTTTGCTGCACCATGATTTAAATAACTTCTGGATATAATTAAATTACGCTGGGATCGAAATAACTTCCATTTTTGTCAGCTTGCATGCGCATGTATCTTTAAGTTTTAATCAACTTGCTGTTAAATAAATCAATACAATTTGACAATAAGGTCATATTTTTAAACAATAGTTAATGCATCAACTAACATGAACTAAAAAGTTATCAATATCTGTTTACAGCATTTATTAACCTCTATTAATGTTAGTAAATAAAACATGTTAGTTCAGTGCATTAACTAATGTTGTACAACTTTTGATTTAAAATGTATCAGTAAATGTTGAGATTAACATTAACTAATATTACAGTAATACATGCTGCAGAAGTATTGCTCATTGTTGTTTTATTATTATAATTATTATAATTTAGCCCAAAAATGTTATCAATAAAATTCATATAAATATAAAATGAAATAATGCATTTTTGTTGCGAACACATATAGACATACGAACGTCACTTTTCCTCACTGAAATTAAATCTAAAATTATATTTCCATTTCCTGTTGTAAAGCAGTAATTACACTGAAGGGTATACCGTATATACAGCTATGTAACATAACATGTGTTTTTAACGTTCAATTATTTTTGCTTTTTTATGTTGCATATGGTATGAGCAGTATTTTTGTGCTGTGTGATGGAGATGAGCTGATGTTCGGTGAGTTCCGCACACGTGTGCCGGGGATTGTGGGATGGCTCCCCCGGGCCACCGGACCACACATGTGGAGAGCATGAACTCAGTGCTGGCTCCACAAGAGAGAGAGAGACAGAGAGAGAGAGAGGAAGGGGGAGGGAGGGAGAGAGGGAGGAATGAAGGAAAGCCTCCCTCAAAGGCAGCGTCGCAGGAAGTGCGGGAGCGGCTTCCTGTCCGGCCTCTGGATGGGTGTTCATATGAAGAGTTATTTGCAAAAACAGATAACTCCCGTTTCTTTAATTTTCAAAAATCATGTTTTTTTTTATTATGTTATCATGTTTTTATTGTGTTAGTTAGCTGTATTTTTTAGTTGTTTTTTTTTTACTTAATCAAAATAACTCAGCTGCAGTTTGATTGAGATTAATTGAATGCAGAATTACAAAAAATGATTTTTTTCATATGTAGATCTGTGGATGTTTGAAAAATATCTGTCATTAGATGCAGCTCAACACAATTCAGCTCTGATTTGCTTGTTTTTGTTGATTATTTGTAATATTTTTTTTATCTTGTATTTATTAAAAAAACAAACAAAACAAACAAACAAATAATATAATGACAGCCATTAGTTATCATTTTAAAAAATTAGAAACACTTTAGAATAGGGAACGTACTGGGTTACTATCGTAACCTCAGTTCCCTGAGATACGGAACGAGTACAGCGTCTTTATAAAGACGCATATGGGAAAAGTATTTTTTATCCTGAACTGAAGCCTTATTCAATCACGCAGTGAAACTGTACAACTATTGGTTCATGCAGTGCATAACAAACGAACCAATGGGTCGGCAGCGGAGCTGCACGAACCTATGGCGACGAAGCCCGCCAGGGCCCACCAGAATGGACGGAGCCATCTGGCTATATAAGCAACCGTTTCGCCATAGGATCCTCAAGTTACTTCGACCGAAGCGATGAATGAGTCAGGCAGCTACCCTAGCATGGAAAAGTACGCAGTACTCGTTACGTCTCTCAGGGAACCGAGGGTTACGACAGTAACCGAGTACGTTCCTTGTCGATACTCCACTCATACTGCGCCTTGATAAAGACTCATATGGGAACTCAATTCAATTACGCCGTGCTACAGTAGAGGAACGACTGCATAATATACCTCCTTAAGCATTCAATCGCTCATAGGGAAGCCACAATAGGATACTTCAAGGCTAAAACGGGCTAAACTCATGGAGGTTATGCTAGCCTGGGTGATCGTTCCATATGACTCTTACATATTCGATACTTTCAGGACCAAAAGTATGCAAGCAACCAACCAGAGAGCTTGAGCGCGTCGCGGTCAAGGACTCTCTGTCAGGGTTGTCTCCATAGCTTAGTGTTTGTGTACCCTTTTAAGCAGAGAGGACCCTGGCCTGTAAGGCTAGTACTTTCAGGTTATAAAACTTAGCAAATGTGGACGGCGAGGCCACATAAATCTCTGTAATAGACACACTGCCAGACCACGCCCACGGCGAGGCGATGCCTCTGGTGGAATGGGCCCATAAACCAATGGGGCATTGCAGGCCCAAGGAAGAGTACACCAGCGTAACAGCATCCAATATCCACTTAGAGAGTCTCTTCTTCGTGACCGGATGCCCTTTGGCATGGCTATCGAAGCTAACAAAGAGCTGTTCCATCCATCCAAAAGAGGCGGAACACTCAAAGTAAATCCTCAAAGCTCGGACAGGGCAGAGTAGGGATAACTCCCGGTCCTTTTCAGAAGGAGAACGCATGGAGAGCGTGATGACCTGAGCTCTGAATGGAGTGGAAAGTACCTTAGGTACATAACCATGCCTTGGTTTCAGGACAACCTTGGAGTCATTGGGCCCGAATTCCAGGCAGGCAGGGCTAATGGAGAGTATCTGTAGGTCTCCTACCCTCTTAACTGACGCTAGTGCTATTAGCAGAGCAGTCTTTAGTGACAGTGACTGAAGGTTCGTAGACTACAGCAGCTCAAAGGCTGGGCCCTTTAGGGCCCTCAACACAGTGGGAAAATACCATATAGAACAGTGAGGGGCCGAGGCGGATTCAGCCTCCTGGCTCCCCTCAGAACGTAAACAACTGAGTTGTTCCAGACCACTGATTGGCCTTCGATAGGGGCATGGAAGGCCTTTACAGCTGCTATGAACACCTTGAGTGTAGAAGGGGAATGTCCCTATTCCAGCAGCTCCTGAAGGAAGGACAGAACCACAGATAACTCAGAGGTAGACAGGTTTTCACCACGGTCTAGGCACCAGGTGGAGAAAACAGACCACTTAAGGACATAGAGGCGCTTTGTAGATGGGGCTCTGGCCTCAAGAAATGGTGTTTAACACTCCCTCAGGGAGGCTGGTAGGCTCCCGTCGAGCGACCAAAGGTGAAGAGCCCACAGCTCGGGCCGAGGGTGCCATATTGTCCCGTTTGCTTGAGAGAGGAGGATTTTGGTTTTTCCCAAATGGGGGCAACTAAGATAACCTTTTGTCCTTGTTCCCTGATTTGCCTGACGACCAGTGGATCAGGATGATCGGGGGGAATTCATAAAGGAGGAGGTTGGGCCAATCATGGGCCAACGCATCCCTGATCTTTGAATAATATGTTGGGTAATGAGAGCTATCTTTGGAGGCAGAAATATCTACTTCGGCCCTGCCAAAGATCTTCCAAATCATCTGAACCATCTACAGATAGAGCATCCACTCCTCTGAGGGGATGTTGCTCCGAGATAACATATCCCCTCCCTGGTTCAATTTGCCCGGTAAATGCGCTGCTCTCAGCGAGCGCAGGTTGAGCTGAGCCCTCTCTAGAAGGTGTTCTACCAGAATGAAGAGACGCTTCGAGGAGAGACCTCCCTGGTGATTTATATAGGACACCATGGACATGTAGTCCGAGCGGTTCAGCACATGATGTCCTATTAGGTCCAGCAGGAAGAACTGGCAAGCTCGACATACTGCTAGCATCTCCAAGCAGTTGATGTGGAAGCTTTTTATTTTTACCAAAGTCCGAAAGCCGGTTTGCCTTCGCACAGCGCCCCCGACCTGTGTTGGAGGCATCTGTCGTGACAACCTTCCTGCTGCAGACCATTCCCATGGCCACCCCCTTCTCCATCCAGCGAGGGTTCGTCCAGAGGGCCAAGGCTGTTACTCAAGCCTGGCTCATCTTGATATGTAGGCGTCCATGATGCCATGCATGTGGTGGAACCCGTGGTTTCAACCAGCGTTGAAGGGGCCCCATGTGAAGCAGGCCCAGCTGTAGCACTGGCGATGCTGTGGCCATGAGGCCATGTATTTTTCTGCAGTGCACGAACCAATAGTCGTGCAGTTTCACTGCGTGATTGAATAAGTCTTCAGTTCAGGAGAAACTGAACTTTTCTTTTTCCCATATGTGTCTTTATCAAAACACAATCCAAGTGGCGTATTGACAGGGAACACTTATTCACTATTAACTACGACTTTCCCCTCAATAAATTCCTAATTTACTGCCTATTCATAGTTAGGAAAATAGTTGTTAAGTTTAGGTATTGGGTCAGGATTAGGGATGCAGAATAAGATCATGTAGAATGAGGTATTAATATGTGCTTAATTACTACTAATACATGGCTAATATTTTAGTAATATGCATGTTAATAAGCACCTAGTCAAGACACCCTAAAATAAAGTGTTACCAACATTTTTAAGTATTATTGTCATGGCCACTATTCCCATTTATCTTTGACTCTTTAAAACTACACATTGTTATGAAACCTATCATATGATGTTTTGTGTAAATATGTATTTTGTTCATGGTGGATGTAAATTAAGGGGGTTAATAAATACCATAGTTCAGTTATTGTTAAAATGTTCATATATAATCGGCCCACTAGAGGGCTTCGACAGATGTATGCATGGTTATATCTCTGCAGGATGAGAAATAATCAAAAACTCACTCAATAATTTCATTGCTGGCTTGCTTTTAATAAAATGTGCATCTGGCGAGAATATTACTTGTATTCTTGTATTCTTCATTTCATTGACATTTGAAAAATTAGCATTGAACTGTTAGGAAACTTGAACAGAAATGTTAAATTGCTTGATAATATACACTGCTTATTCATGTCAGCTTTAAAGAATGATTAACCAATAAAATAAAATATAATAAAATTAACTTTTTTTGTAATTGAAAATGTATTTTGTTTCAATCTTCATTTACCAACATTCAAATGTGGATGGAATAGTCTACTAAAGATCAAAACTAGATTGAATAATGTTTATATATCTATGTTTTTGTTTTTGCTATTACATTTTTCTATACTCTTTCTGTGTTTGTCTAGTTGCTACTGTAAATAGACTTAAGCAACAGTAAAGTCAGACAGTTGTTTGATTGTGTATGGGTGTTTAATAAGCTCAGTAATGTGCAGAGGAGAGCGAGAGGAGCTGCTGAAACCTGAGTCTCTACCCTGCACTCCTGATGCTCTCTCTGGGACTCTCTGCTTGGCCCCAACTTAATTGTGTCCCGATATAAACAACAGGGTTAGTGTGAGATCACAGCAGCAGCTGGAACTCAAGCGACTGAGACTCAACCGTCACACTCACAGCACAGAATATCAACGATATCAAACAAATCATGATGAGACATCAATGCACTACAGAGACTTGGAGCTCATTTATATCATATAATTATATATAGCAATGCTACAAACGCAGCAGAGGAGACATTAGGCTAATAATCATAGCAATAATAAAAGCCATAAATGAAGTTCCACAGATAGTTATGTTTGAACCCAGATTATATATTTAAATATCTAAATTAACCGGATTAAAGTCAAAAACAGGCAACACTTGAATTTACTTGTTGAATAAAGTCTACTTTTCTTGTTAATTGAAGTCGCCTTGTTACATATATTACATGTACTTACTATAGCAATAACAGTAAATTATACCTAATTACATGCAATGACCTTACACTAAACCCTAATCCTAATCTTAACCATGTAACTGTGTAATAATGACACTGCAAACACTGTGTAACCCAAAAATGGTTAGGGTAGTGCACCCTTTGCCCTACATTAGGGCTGTTAAATGAATGTTAAATGAATGTTTATTGTATTGTTTCAGTTTAATGTGCGTTATCTTGACAGTGTTTAGTGCTTGTATTAATGAGACTGTGCACCTTCTGTTAGTATTTAAAAGCCGCTTGTGAATGGGCTTTGGTTCGTCATGTGACTTCTCATCACCTCCCATCGCCTGCTTTTGGTAGTTATCAGGGTATTACAAAGGTACAAAACAGATTGCAGTTCTTCAATAGGTTGGTATATTAACATTATATCAGTTAATTAAATAACGGTTTTTAAATGTAAATTTAAGTAAAATCCATAAAACCTAAAATATTGCTGTCGTATTTTTTACAGTAAAAATATGGCAACCACGGCTGCCTTTTTTTTACCGTAATTTTACAGTGCATTATTCTGTTATCTACTAGTCATGACACTGACATGAGCGGCGGAGGACGTCTTGCTCAGATTGAGGCCCGCGGCTCCAGTGAAGGTGAAGGAGGCTGGCAGACGTCTCTCACAGACACCCGCTCCGATCGATTCGTTCCAGCAGCCGGAGGATTTCATTTCATCAGCTCAGAGCCTCAGACAACACTCTCTGCTCTCCTCACCACGCACACAACAACAAACTAACAGACAGACCGGCCGGCTACTAACTTACTAACACTGGGATGAAGCACTGGGAGCCTTAACAAGAAAGAAAAGTAAAAACAATCTGCAAGTTCCAAAGCAGATTCTCTAAACTCACACACTTCTGTTTGAACAGCATCATCGAGCTTGATCTCATAGTAAATCATTTACTGAACATCACTGTATTACATTTAAATACAAAACACAGATTGTAATAGTTTTGGCATTACAAATGTTTAAAGGCAAACAAATTATTTTAAACTAGACCTTTGAGCTGATAAATCAATAATACATTTCATAACTGAAAAATAAAAAAGCTATTAACTAGATACATTTTTTTGGACAATTGGGAGCAGATCGATTATTTCAAACAATATTGTGACAAACAGCTGAGATGTAGCATATAGAGTTGGAAAAACAAAAATGTCTACAAAAAATATGTGCTGTGAATTTGACAGTTCAAATAAAGGGAAAATATTATAAACACATTCTCAAAGTCATGAAAATCCAAAACCAGTTTCAAAGTCGTTTCTCCACAATCACTAACTTAACACTTTATTATTGTTCTCACAAAAAAAAACATATTGAACATCATGGTATTACATACTTTAAATACAAAACATAGTTTACAGTAGTTAAATGGCATGCATTGCAGATATCTGAAGGCAAACAAACAAGATGTTTTGACTTGGTAAAGCAATGATGATCTTCATTTCATAACGGTAAGACCAGATCACTGTGATATTAAAATCACGAGTATTGCTCTATGCTGTCCCATTCTGATTTGTTTGTGCCTGTTTGGTTCTGTTTTCTTGTCTTGTTTTGTACTCTAAGCGGTTCTCTAGCCTGATAATTAATTCATGCTCTCCTGTTCATTGCCTGTTTACTTCCTATAGTTACTGATTGACTGAGTACTCGGTTCAGGTGTTGCTTGTTTGGTTGATCTATTCAAGCCCTTGGTCTCTCCTTAGTCGGGGTTCTGGGATTGAAGGTCTAATAGTAGTGTAGCAGTATTTCTCCTGCGATCTACTGTGTGTATGTTGGTGAATTTAAATAAAGTAACGTGGATCTTTGCATCTTCTTCGTTGAGCGCTTATATCTGCACCACATCTGTGATGAAGTACACATTTCATCTGATTAATGAATTTCAGTCACCGAGTGATCATGAATTAATGTATAGTCATTTGTTGAAGTATTCTTTGTATTATTAATTTTGTTAGTTTTTATAGCCATTATGGACTTGATGGATTTCCTCACTCCTTTTGATTGTTTTTCATCTTGTTGTTTCAACACTACATTTACATTCAGGCATTTAGCAGACTCTTTTATCCAAAGCAACTTACACATGTGGAGAAGCAATCAAAACCACACACACACACACACACACATATGCACACGCTCACGCACACGCACGCACTCGCACACGCACACACACACACACACACACACAAACACATACACACATACACACACACACACACACTCACACACACAACACACACACACACACACAGACATACTCACACACACACACACACACACACACACACACCACACTCACACACACACACACACACACACACATACTCACACACGCACATACACACACACACACACACTCACACACTCACTCACACACCACACACACACACACACACACACACACACACACACACACACACACACACTCACACACACACATATAAATATATTGTTAACACTAAAGTTAACCCTTCATTTGCCTTTGGGTCATGATGATATTCACAATATATGTAATAACTGCATGTGTCATACTGTACATGCAAATTGTTTTTGATATTGTAAACAGATTTTGTGATTAAGAATAAATATTAAATTTGTGGTCTGACTAATTTGAATCATATTTGCTCAACATACTCATTTGATGTGTCAGTGCTGTATGTTATGCAGCTTTAAGAGGTTTTTAGTGTTTTTTTTATATATTTTTCTAATATTTATCCCCTCAGTCATGACAGAGTACAGTATAATAGAGTTAAAGGGCCATTGGATGTCATGTTCATTTTCATGTCGTTTTAAATTGAACAGGAAAAACATGAAAAGGTTTCTCGTTAAATGTACACAATATCTGTTTCAGGACCAGACAGTACGTGATATTCGCCTTCATATCACCCGTATAAGCACTGCAATACATGCTGCACTTTCTGAAATACTGTCTTTTCACTTAAATGAACCATTACAAATCTTCTTCATGTGATGGCATTGATAAATTACCTTTTTATTTGAGACAATTTGATCAAATTGAATTGAATCATCTGGAATAGAAGAAGTTGTAGAAGTTGTTATATAATGATATTATATATATGATATTATATAACAGATGATTTTATAGAAGTTGTTATAGAACTTATCACAAAAAAAAACATTAGTGACACGTTACAATAAAGTGTCATTTGTTAACATTAGTTAATGTATTAACTAACACGAACAAACAATGAACAATGCATTTATTACACTATTCATACAAATACAGTTGTTCGTTGTTAGTTCACGGTGCATTAACTAATTTGAACAAACACAACTTGTGATTTGAATAATGCATTAGTAAATGCTGAAATTAACATTAATATTAATAAATTCTGTAGAAGTATTGTTCATTCTTAGTTCATGTTTACTAATGATGTTAACTAATGAACCTTATTTTAAAGTGTCATCAATACATTTTGAAATGCATTTCACATTTACTAATTCAGCTTAAGGCAAAACAGCTTCAGGCATACATCAATATTTTGGTGCAGAGCGTCTGTGGGAACTGATAAAGAGAAGTGAACGTCATCCGCTGACACACATCGACCCAGTCATCTCCACGATCCCGGCTCATTTCCAACCGTCAGGAGAAAGACGGTTCCCAGGGAAGTGAGTATTTCACGTGGCCCGCTGCTTCAGTAATTATGCCCCTCCAGACGGGCGTGATTTATTCTGAGTGTAAAGTGCCCCATTTCGGCGGGAGCTATTTAAACTCCTGCAATCTCATTCCCTGCTCCTCTCGGCCTGAATGATGCTGGACGTATACTCTCATCATGTCACTCGTTAGCGGTAATCGTTCAGTCCCATGCACAGTCCTGATCAACTGTTCTGATCAACTTTTTATTGTCTTTAGATCAACAAAACAACATACATTCAAACTAACAACCAGAGAAGGAGGAGCAACAGACATAGTGTCAATAATTGTACAATCTGAAAAACACACTTTATATAGTCATTCCTTTATATAGCCCAAAACGTTGGAAGAGAAACATTGCCACGCATCAGTGGTACTAGGTTAAGCCTTGTTAATTCATGCTGTTGTACATTCACAAGTCACTAGTTTAAGGACATTATGAATCCAAAATGTTTTGCACAACATGTGCGGACTAAACCAGTTTGTATTATTGCCTTCTTTGCAGCTGTAAAACCAGCAAACAGCATTCTTTTCTTTAATGAACTTATACAGGAGTTAGAACTGTCATTGAGAAGAAATAAACCTGGATTGACATGTAATCAATCTGTAGTAAATACAGAGTTCACATCAGTCCGTGAGCATGTGGAGAAAAGTATCTGATGATACAGTGTTACAGATTGCCATATCTGTTATAGATCGATTGCAGTTTCGTTTTAACCCTCGTGTAAGGAGTTATGTATGCTCTATAGATGACTTTAAAATAGATAAGACGATGAGCCAAGTTTTTAGATGTTACGGTTAGATTAAACCACACTCTCTCCCAGTTGGCCGATAAGTCAAAGTATGTTAATTCACGATTCCAAATATGTTTAATAGAAAGAGGCTTTTCAGTGTGAATACGTTTACTACATATTGAATAGATTTCACTTGTGATTGAAGGTGTTTCAAAAGCTTTGACTGTCTGGCTTTTGTGTGATTCATGAATAAGCAGAGAATACAATGGTAGGAACAGGACATCCTCTGTGTTTGGTGTCTCTCTGTGAAGAACATCTCTGAGTCTCTTCAAACGGCTCTTGCTGCTCAACTTTAGTTGGACAACATGCTCTTCATTTCAAGGGTGAAGAGATTATCAAAGGAGACTGTAGGACAATAGTAATCAAACACATTCTAGTCCATTTATGTGCACTATATTCACTGCTATTAATCAATCTATCAGATCACGTACCTCTTTATTCCTTCATAACTCTGCAGTTCAGAGCTCAGTCATGGACGTCCAGAATCCACATCCAGTGAAAATCCATCCCGCGTCCGTCCAGAAGCTCTGTCACCCTCTGCTCACGTTTCTGCTCGACTGATATCCTGACAGAAGACACTTACTGGAGTATCGCTGGGTTAATCATCTTCCTCAATGTCAAGAAATGTCTCATTTCATTATTTGCACCGTAAAAAAAAGGAAAATGAAAGGAGTGTGTCACTTTTATATCATGTTTTCTCCGTTCGTTCATTCATTCATTCATTTTGCAGTATAATGTGGCAATGCCAAGTCTACACAAACATCCGAATATCATGTTATTATTTTAGGGTTAGATAAAAAATAAATAAATAAAAGAAAATAGAAAAAAAGGCAACCCGTTTCAGGATATTATTGAGTTTTGTTGCATAAACTGAAACAAGTTGAGAAAACTCAAAAATCTCCTGATTGCCTTAAACTTTGTTTAAAAGTTAAGGCAAAAAGTTTTCTTAACTATTATAATTTTTTTTATTTGTGTGTGTGTGTGTGTGTGTGTGTGTGTGTGTGTGTGTGTGTGTGTGTGTGTGTGTGTGTGTGTGTGTGTGTGCGTGTGTGTGTGTGTGTGCGTGTGCGTGTGTGTGTTTACTCTTGTCTCTCTGAGTAATACCTTTTCTGTTGATCTTTTCTGATGATGTAAAATATTCCTTCAGGCATTATTATATTTCATAATTCAGTTTTGATAGTTTGTGAGCAGAAAAACAGCAGAGAGCTTGGCTGATATAGTTAGTTCTATATGTTCATCATATATCATGTCTAAAATACTGTAATTGTTTTAGTTGTGAAATAATGTTTGGTTAATTATAAAAGAGCCAGTTTTATTCACGTGTCTACAATATGTAAAGAGTTATAAAGGTTTTGAATGCTTTGTATTACCTTACTTTTAATAATTGCAGTCTGATTGTGCCTTTAATTGATCCATTAAAATATTTGCACACAAATCTTGAGTGTTTTCTTAAAGTAAGCTTGAAACGTGTTTACGTCCGCGGGTGTGGCGTAGTTCCATTGAGAATCGTTATGCATACGCTTGATTGGAATTAAACGGTTTTAAAACTGAGAGATTGATGATATCAACTAAAAATCATGTCAGTGACACAGAGACAGTTATTACATTTTTATGAAACATAACAGAAAAACATTATTTATTCATTTGTAAGTTATTGGTCTGCAAGTCAATAACTTATTTCAATAATTTGCTTTTAATAATCCATAAATTGACTTATGTGTTGCAGTTGGCAGATGTAATTTAGTGTTAAATGTTAAGTGGAGGTCATTGTTTTAAAGCCATGACGCTCTGCTGATGTGGATTTGTTGATGCATGAGATTAGAGAGCAGATGTATGTTCAGCGTATGCCTCCACTTCAGAGACTTACACAAACGTTAGCAGCTATCAGAGACACGTTCAGTTCTTCACTGTCCTTATGCTCTCTTGTTCCAACTCTTTCTATCAAGCACTTCAGGCTGTGTGGAGCTACTCGAAAGACAAAATGTGTCAGATTCGGGGGGGAAAGAATGTAGATGTGTCCTTCTTTAATGTTAAAATAGACAATCACTAAATTATATGTTTTTTTTATTTAAATTCATTTCATTTTCTGCCACTGATAGGCAGTGAGTTCAGTTCATTCACTGAAGGTTCGAATGCAATGCTTGGATGTCCTTCCTGTCTGTCAACCTTGCAGCCAATAGTGAGTTCGGGGGCGTGGCTACTGCAGCAGCTGAACCAGAGGGTGTTTAACCCGTGTGGAAAAACTCATTCAGATTGCAAGCCAAAACACCCAGAGACAGATGACAGGGATGAACAAGGATAAACACTGGCAGGGTTTTACAAGATGGAGGAATATGATGCAATGTTTGGGTTTCAATCGATACCACAAACATGCCGAGTTTCTTCTTTGACGGCTTCAAGTTAAAAGTATTGCTAATATGTTGGAGCTTTTATGAAAGTGCCCTACTTTTATATGTTGAGACATGCCGTTCAATGTATTAGTCCCATAAGTCTAAACGGTGCTTGTGATGTTTGTTTTTAGTGAATAAAAAAGTTATAAGTTATTTGAAAACATGCTTTATTTTTGTAGCTCTACTAGTTGACACTACTAACACAGAAGCAGAATACTCATTAAAAATACAATTAAATGCAATACAATACAATACAATTCAATTCCATTCAAATTCAATTCACATGTATTTGTATAGCGCTTTTCACTATATAAATCATTGCAAAGCAGCTTCCCAGAAAATGAAAGTTTCTATATCATATTTAGGAGTAGCTTTGATGCCTATGTATGAGTGATGTCCATATGGCAGACATGTACAGTAAAAGTAATGCAGTTATTTAATGATGTATTCAAATAGATGCTGAACACTATCAACAGCAATGAGTATATGCTGAGATCAAATTAATATCAATATTTGGTAGTGTTGTATGTTGTTCCAGGGTTAGCAGCATCTTGGGTCATTTGGGATGACTGTCCTGTAGAAGAAACAGAGAAACAAACAGAGCAAAAAGAGCGAAGCTGCTGTGTTCAAAGTAAAGGAATGATAATGTGCATTTGAATCAGATATAACTGAGTACAAGGTTATGAGATACATTACATTGTCTAAAGAGATGTGTCTTTAATCTAGATTTAACAGAGTGTGTCTGAACCCAAACTATATCTGTAAGGCTCTTCTCTAGCTTTAAAGTAAAGAGTAAAGACAATCTATGTCTTAAAGTCACAAAAACAAACGTGTTTACTGCACAATGCACGTAGCCTGTGTTTTCTTGGAGGGCACTTCGGGAAGTGAACACATGAAAGTGAACATTCTGAATCTCTTTATGAAGGGTCATTGATTTTACAAGCCCGTTAGTGAAGGGTACACGTGAACCGAGTCTTTGCGGTTCATTTTAAAGCTAGATGTGGCGGGAAAGTCAAGTGAACGTTTACAGTTTCATCATGCATTTCATTTTAAATACTTTCATATTAAATGTCATTTGTTTATTAATATATGTGTTTCTTTTGGGTAGTCCTGTGTATGTTTTAAAATATTAACAGTGTTTTCCAGAAATCACTTACTGCACCTTTAATCAGATATTGGTTGTGATGTGATTACTTATTTTATTTTATTACAGATTCTTTATTTTGATAGATCTACAGATGTCTAGCAATATTAGCTACTGAACTGCATTGAGTAAAATGATGATTCACTCAAACCGTCATTAATAGATCAACTCCTTAACTAGTTAAAGACAGTAGCTAAACCCCCCGATGACGTGCAGCTAAATATTGACAGTGTGTAAGAGTTGAGCAGGTGAAAGTAATCGCTCCGAGTCATGAGCGTGTCGTGAGCTGCATGAAGTGCAGATGAGTTATCTAAACAAAGGTGCTCTTATCAGGGACGTCAATGAAGAGATATGTGCCTCCGGTTTGAGGTTCTCTCCCATCACACCCTGGGCTCCTCTGTTTCTCCAGATTTACAGCCCGTCGTGTGTCAGCACAGGTTTTGAGCTCCAGCAGATCTGTGAACTCCCAGCGAGATGTTCTGCTTTGAAGCCGTCGGGCCGCTGGAGCCAATCCATAAATCCAACACGTTTACGGTGGAGGGCTCAAGCCTCTTACATGGGAGGCTAATTACTGAACTTTGCCATGACGGAATTCATCATCACGTCTACACATTTACACAGACGGTGTGACTCTTTTACCAGTGTTAAAGCTGCGGGAAATACATTGAATGCATCTTCTAATGCAAAAAAAAACTACTTCTGTGGTCCCACTTTATATTATGTGACCTTAACTGCTATACTTACAACACAAAATAAGTACAATGCACTTATTGTGTTCATATTTTGTTGCAATGCACTTGCTGTTATTGAGGAGGGATACGGGTAAGGTAAGGGACAGGTTTGGTGGTATGAATGAATGATTATATAGCGCTTTATTGTGTATAGCTGTACACCCAAAGCGCTTTACAATCATGATGGGGGGGGGGGGGGTCTCTCCTCAGACATGGGTAGGTTTAAGGAATGGGTCAACAGTAAATTAAATAATTTAATTACAGATGTAATTACATGCAGGTGTTTTTAATAATATAAGTACAATGTAAAGACATGTATGTACACAATAAGTGCACTGCATTAAATTATTAATTTAAATGTAAGTACATCATAGTTATGGCCACCTAATATAAAGTGGGACAACTTCCGTTAATATATTATAATATGTACGTTTACATTTACATTTAGTCATTTTGCAGACGCTTTTATCCAAAGCGACTTACAATTGCTGTACTATATTTAAAAGGGTTTTATGCTTTAGAACATGCTGATATTGTTCATCTCATAAAATATACAACATGGTTAAACATCACACAACATAAAAAAAGGTTTTCAAAATGTTTAAGATTATCGGAGTATGTTTTATAAGAAACTACTGTTTCAGTCTTTCTACATAACAATGTTATGTTTAATTTAGTGGCTTGGCGTTTCTTTGCCATTGTTTGAGAAACTCACCAGCAATGTCTGAGTGTGAAAACTGCTTCACCACCATGTTCTCCAGATCTGTGATTCACCATACACACTTAATTACAGTTTCACACAAACACCAGCAGATCAGCTGTGTTGTGCATTGTGTGTCATCAGTGACGTTCCTTCTATTAATAGTAAAAATAAAAATTATAATAATTGTAATGAATGAATGAATGGTGCATTTATATAGCGCTTTATTGTGTATTGTTGTACACCCAGAGTGCTTTATAATCATGTGGGGGGAGTCTCTCCTCAGCCACTATCAGTGTGCAGCATCCGCTTGGATGATCCTGTAATCTGACATCCCTCCGAGCACATTTATTTTCCTGCTGACCTGATCAAAACCTGCTGTTTTCAGCTCCTCCCATTTAACCACCTCACACGGTAAAACATATGTTGTTGTTTTTTAAGTTGGATGTAAATCAAAGATTACTGGAATATGTTTTACAAGAAAATACCATTTCGGTTTGTCTACTTCAAAACACTTCATGCAGTGTTACTTGGTGTTTCTTTGTCATCTTTTACTGATATTTACTAACAGCTTGAATTTAGTAGAATACATATTTCACCCTCCAATCAATTCATGGATAAAATCAGGTTCCATCTCCCTTTTTGTTTTTGATAAAAATCCTGTTCCAGGTATTAAATGCAATTTATTAGCATTTTTGCATTATTTATTTCATGTTTCACATCACTTTCATAGGGAAATATCCAGTGAGTGGCACTAAAACCAAGCTCAGTTCCTTCTGAAACAGATTAATGTGAATCTGGTAACATGTTTTTACATTAGTTGTTGTATATTTCACTGCAGAACATTTTTCACTGCATAATTTTTCTAACGTGTTTGAACCGCCAGCACTAAATCTAATCGTGTTATCAAAAGCACAGGGGAAATAAAAACAAAGTAAACCAAACAACAACGCCATTTTAGATTTATTCAAGTCTGTAGTTTAGGTTTCTTCAAGTCCTAAATGAATGATTAATGATTAATTCATTAATTATGGCTCATGTTTGATGGGACTCATATCCAAATGCTCCATGTCCCATGTGCAATGCTGTACCAGGTGCGCTACCGAGCAAGCTTACTATGTCAGAAAAGCCAGACATATGAATGTGTTTATGTCATGCAAATGTCAAACTGTATTCATTTACAAATCATGCTCTACAGTAATAGTAGATTGATGTTTTTACATAGTATTGTGTAAGGAACTACGCAAAAAGTATTTTTTTTTAGGACGGGGGGGGGGGGGAGTTGATTTAATTACTTTTGACTCGTTTTTGTTGCTCAATAAGATGTGCAGTGAGTATAGACCCTCTCAAACTCTAAAGTGCATTGAAGACTTTCGTTCACGTCTTGTAGTTCTCATAAATGCAGCCAGTGTGCTGCAAATGTAACGGCATCAGCGCTTTAATTAGTGTGGAGGGAAGCAAACACAGGTGTGGATGCCTGACTGAGTCCCGTGGCACCTCCAGAAAAAGACCCGGTCTGTTTCTTCCACCGCGGACAGACTTTGAAGTCCAAGAGCCGCCCGAGATCTGGAGGTGGTGGTCTAGAAAGAAGCCCTGTTTTGTGCGGTGAACATGTAACGTCCCACATCAAGTGATCTCAACCGTGAGATCAGAAGCCGCTGGGTTTCGTGGCATTTATGCACCGTTCGGGAGGTGAGCTGACAGAAGGCAGTTATTTCTCAACATCCTGCAGGTTTGCGAGGAGAAATGAGCACCTTAGGTCATGTTGATATTTCTGAATGAGCTAAATAACGTTTCCTGTTTCAATATGCATTAAACGTCTGGTCCCGTCCCTGAAACCGCACACTTCCACCCAGCTGTATTTCCAGCGTACTGTACCCTCCTTGTTCATAATACAATTGAACAGGGACCACTAAAGGGTACGGGGTCAAAGCATTAAACTACATTAAGAATCCAAGTGTGACCCAGGAGAGCTTTATATAGCAGCTCAGGATCTGGAAGGTTAAGAAACAGCAGTTCGTCCTTCTCGTGGACAATAAGCACACTGTTTTTGGGCTGTGGAGCTCTGCTGTGGGTACGGGCCAGATCAGGTGGTGTGACGCTGAGGCACTTCCATGCTCCATACATGTGTTTTTCCATCGCAGCACGTTCTTCAGATGCTTCTACCTTTGGTCCTTCAGGGAGCGGGTTCCATGGCTTCTTCTTCTGGTCTGAGATGTGATCGACTGTCTTGTGACTGAGCGAACGATGTTTTTCACCTTGTGTTTCTTTCCTGTTTTGTATTTCTTAAGGATTAGATTTGCTATGTTCTATTTTAATTCCTGGCAAGATTGTCTTTCTGATAAACAGAAATGAGTAGTGTGTTTATATAAATACATATTTGCTGTTGTGTAGTGATGGGTGTGTGTGTGTGTGTGTGTGGTGTGTGTGTGTGTGTGTGTGTGTGGTGTGTGTGTGTTTTGTGTGTGGGTGTGTGTGTGTGTGTGTGTGTGTGTGTGTCCCCATTTCTTCCCAATCATTTCCTGTTCCCTTTCTGCTGTCAATGTCCCCCCTCCAAAAGAATAAATAAATACAAAATATATATAATTATAAATACATAAATAAATAAATGTATGTTTATTAGTGTTAGTTAAAAAGTTGTGGCAAATAGGTATGTAACACACTTTGATTATTGTTTAGTAGTTAAGCGATTTTAAGAATGCACAAAGCATATAATAATGATCTAGAAATGTGTGACAGAAGTTTGTGAAGATGCTTGTTCATTGAATGTATTCTTTGCAACAGTTTATTGAGGTTGCTTTACTGGCTATGAGGATTTATGTAAATACATTGTAATAACAAAAACATTTTTGCAAACATGTTTTATTATTTATTTATTAAAGTTGTAAATAAAAGATAACTGGAGTACACTTTAAAATAAAATACTGTTGTAGTGTTTCTACTTAAAAAACATTTATTTCAATGTAACTTGCTGTTTCTTTGTAATTGTTTGTGAAATTTGCTTCCAATTTCTGAGTAAAAAAAAATTCTACACCATTTATTTTTCAGCGCATAAATAATATAATGTAATAATAATACATACATTACAATCCAATGCTTTTAACATTTCAATGTGCATGCTACATTTTTGTTACAAGACCACTTCATGTTGGATGATTATGTGGCGCTAATTTTATTTAAAAAAAACTTTTGAATTCCGTTTTTTGTAGTCAGTCTAATCAAAATACACATTTGAAAACTGGAGGGGGGGGTAATTATTTGTGGTTCATTCCTTACACTGGAAATGGAGGGTGAAGTGTGTCTTCTGTACAGTGTCTAATACAAATCTAGTAGATTCTTCTTCTATATAAAAATAAAAAAACATGTATGTTCATATACTTTTCCAAAAACAGCCACTGATAAAGAAAACAGTTCCCCCCATTAAAACACGTTCACTTCAGTACAGCACGAGAGCATAAGAGGACGCGGCTCTGTTAGAGGAATGTGCAGAAGAAGAAAACGAAAGCCTTATTATTGCAGATTACAGTTTCTCAGGTTTAGTAATATCGCTCGAAGCCCAGGAATCTCTGCAGTTGTGTGTGGCCCACACAGGAAATTAAGAAACCTCTGAAGCTTTGTGCATATTTATATGCGTATTATGTGGGAACATCAAATTTCAACAAAAGCGGAACAGGGTTCAACACGTGTTTGAGTCTTCATGTGAGGCCCGAGTGTGGACAGACGCTTCGAGGGTCCGTCAGTCTTCAGACAAATCCCCCGTAACTCTTTCATTTATGTACTTATGATTTCTTGTTTAGTAAGCGGATCCTCTGTAATACATGTGGATTGTGCTGACGCCAGCAGTACCGATCCGTATCACTGGATTCATGTCAGAATCTGGATATAGTTCAGGTAAATGTGCCATGAACTGGTAGAATCATATTTGTGACCACAAAACCAGTCTTCATTTTTTAAATTTCAGATTTGTACATCGTCTGATAGCTGAATAAATAATATTTACATTGATGTATGGTTTGTTATGATTGGACAATATTTGTAAATCTGGAATCTGAGCGTGCAAAAAAATCTAAATATTGAGAAAATCATTTTTAAAGTTGTTCAAATGAAGCTCTCAGCAATGCATATTAATAATCTAAAAATAATGTTTCATATATTTACAGTAGGAAATGTACTAAATATCTTCATGGAACATGATCTTGATATCCTAATGATTTTTGGCATAATAGAAAAATCCCATACAATGTATTATTGTCTATTTCTACAGATATACCCGTGCTGTTTATGACTGCTTCTGTGCTGCAGGGACACATATGTCTTGACAACACGTTACAGTGGAGACATTGTTGACCGAGATCATATTTTGAACATTAAAATATGTATAAAAGAAATCAACATTATGATGTAAAATGAATGGCATGGTTAATAATAATTGACAGTGCAGATGAAGTGAATAGTTTTGGCACCTCAGTGAAATCTGCGCTCTCTCTCACCGTGACTGTCCCGTCCCGCCAGAGACACATTTACACAGATGGATCTTATAGTGGAGGTTTAGAGCGAATCAAACACCCCGCTCTTTCCCGCTCTGTCTCATTTCTTCATGGAAGCGCTGTATATTTGTGCAGGAGAGGACAGCCTGCGAGTGTTGTGATCTCCAGCAGATTAGACACATCTGAGGAGGGTCCACGGTCTAGAGAGATAGTTCAGGACGTGTTTGCAGAGAAAACACTGAACGAGGACCGTCCTGTAAGTCAACTGAATCAAAAGAGCAATATGTGTGTCAACAGAAATAGCTCAGTAGTGTCATTAATACAATTATATATATATATTTGCATTATTAGACAGAAAAGAAGGTATTTTACTGATTTTTTTTTTTTTTAAGAAAATCATGAATTTAATGTATGGAGAATTATATATCATTTGATTTGATGTGATTTTCTATATATGTGTGTTTTTAAGTGTTTAGAAATGAAATAATGTATGAATATTAATATGACAATGTTTACATTAAAAATCATTTAAACTATGCACACTTTAAAGTGTTAAATAATATTACAATTTTAGAGTTAAGTAAAATTACATTAAGTAAATATTTTCTTATGAAAGATTCATGTCTGTGAAATTCTATTGATTGTTTAAACGTTAAAATAACTCAATGCATAACATCAACGGGTGACATTTCACCAACTTTACAGGAGAGCCAAAACTAACATTTTACCATAGTTTGATCTGATTTGTGTAATGATTTCTATTGTTTATAATACATATCTGTACACTTATGGATAACAGTACTTTTCCCAGCAGAAAGAGCTCACGAAGAGCTTTCATTTGATACATATATCTCCATTTCACCAAACATATCACTTACGCCCTTCTGGTTCTCACCCTTCGATATATTAATATGTATATGCATTACAACTGTATTTACTCATATACTATTTTTAATACAAATAACCAGTTAAACAGTTGTGTTCATTTATTCATCTCACTTAATACGACTTATAGCAAACTCTAAAGGAATAAAAGTGCCTTTGGGACCATTTCTCACTATTAACTATTATCTCGTAATTTTGCCTCAATAAACTCCTAATTTTCTTGTTTATTAGTTAGTGAGATAGCTGTTAGTTTAGGTAGGGGGGTGATTAAAGATTCTGAAACATAGTCATGTAGAATAAGGCATCAATATGTGCTTTATAAGTGTTATTAAACAGCCAATATGCCAGTAATGTGCATACTAATAAACAACTAGTTAATAGTGAGAATTGTCCTTAAACTATTGTCACGAATGTACGGGGGGATCCAGAACGAGGAGACGTGGAACTTCCTTCAAACACTTTATTTACAAACACGGAGTTCGCGGGAGACATGAACACACAGGAATGACGTTAATACTCGACACAGATGCAGGGAAACACAGGGTTCTTAAAGGGGGAACTAAACGAGGTAATTGAACACACAGGGCTGGGGACTAATTAACTAAGGACACAGGGCTGGGAACTAATGAACTAATAAAGAGGAAACGAGGACAGGAACAGCCAAATATGGGCACGAGAGGAGGGGAAACACAAGACACAGAGAACACAGCCCTGACAACTATAGTGTTACCAAGTGCATTTTGCAGTGTGTTTGCAAATGCAGTTTCTTGAAAGTCCATTTCCAGTCTTGGTAACTTTTTTATTTCGATCGTCCACTTTAGAAATTTTACTAACAGTAAGTAACTTTGCAACTACATGTAAACTAGCAGTCATTAGAGTATTAATAGACTGTCTGTTTAATATCTTCTAACACTTTAATTTGATAGGTCCACAACATACAACTTAATGAATTCGAGAAGCTTTGTAAATATATGTCAGCTTATTCTACTAACACTAAACCTACCCTACTGAGAGTAAGTAGACATGTAGTTACAAAGTTACTTATAGTTAGTAGAATGTCTAAAGTGGACTATTTAAGTAAAGTGTAACCCCAGTCTGATCAAACACTGATTATGGTGTTCATCACACGCACCTTTAATTTGGGAGTAACGTCTGATTTACGGAGAGGCAGTGGTCAGTCTCTTCTCTGGCTCATAGGTGAGCGCTCCGTTCCACAAGTCAGAGGAGATCATGGGAAAGCATGTAAACCTATTAATCACTGTTAATGGTCCG
>QVTF01025369.1:27500-42882 GCA_003573665.1 Oxygymnocypris stewartii
GCAAAATAAAAAAAACACGTTTTCACACAGGTTTGCTGAACAGTCCCTCATCTGACACTATTCTGACTAATTGCTAGTCCTTAAACTCCTGCTGCTCAATCAAACAGATCAGTGTTTTTCAGTGTCACAGGTGTGAATGCATGTACCTTTGTACGCCAGAATTTCACTGACAAAATGCAGTCAAGTCAACAGGCGTCCATGCGATCTGGAGTTTCACGCAAGGCACATGTGATGTGAAAATTTCCCTACAATGCATTTCACAATCTTATTCAAGTTTGTTGAAATTGTAACACAAAAAATGAATGGGTTTACCAAAACAAAGCTGCTTGGTTTGAAAGTGAGCACACTTTTGCTCTTAATGACTTTTACACTTTCAGAAGAAATCAGTCTATAATCGTCCTATAACTATCTCTGCAGATTTAAGCTTGGATCAGAGAAAGTGTTTTAACATAGACAAAGTACTCACATCATCTATAGAAGAATGTTATTAAAAGTCACCATATGTAAGCTATTCAACTGGACAAATAGTAAAATTGTTATCAGAGACAAAGGGTTGCCATGTCCACTTATTATAAGCAATGCTTATTCAGCATAGCTGGGCTTCTTGTTTGGGCTTGGCTTATAAAGATCCGGTTTGTGGAGTAATTAAAGCAGGCAGGTGCAGATTGCCATGTTTTCTCATGTGGATTATTTCAAAGATAACATGTTTTTGTTTAAGTTTAATCAGTTTAATCATCAGCTTTACAGTATGTATGGGGGAAATAATGTCCTTCTCCTCTGGCAGTTTAAATCTAGGCTGCAGCAGAGTCAGATTGTGCAGAGGACTCACATGGTTCCCGTGGTCTCATCCCGATGGCTGTCTATGAGACGGGGTCTTCACTGGGGATCAGTAAGGACTCATCCAGTTGTCCTGGTCTCTGCTCACGTTCAGGGATGTAGAGGTCATCTCTAGGTGTTAATCCACCACAGGAGCGCAGGAACAGGGGGTGCTGAGGGTGCTGCAGCACCCCCTGTTTTTTCTGTGGGCAACTGTAAACTGTTGTGAATAAAAAATATATAGGCTATATATATATATATATATTATATACTGTATATTTCTACTTGAATATTTGGGATTTGACTATGAAAAGATATTTGATTATGTTTGAGTTTTGAGTTACTCAATAATTCAAATCAAATCACGATGTGTATTATTAACCAATCAGATTTGTTGTTGCCGATTACAATGCGTAACTAAGGTTACCTTGAGGGACGTAATTTCAGTTAGACACGAAGCGCATGAGCATGTCGCAAAAGAGAATTTATGAGTTTTTTAAAAACCCTAAAAATATTAAAGTTTCAAGGATGAGCGTGAATGATTCGACTACCACCAACTCTGTAAAGGAACTGTAAAGGGTCTACTTTTATTTGTGTGCATTCACAATATCAACATTGTGCTTTTATAAAATAGGAAAACAGAGAATGCACTTTCTGCCGGTTTTGAACAAGAGCGCTTCAATGATGAACCGAAACTCGGCAACTCGAAACTGGCTCAGAGATATGATAAATATATCTATAGAAAGCTTTAAAATACTACTTTAAAACGAAATAATTCAAAGCAAAGCAAAAACTCTTCATTAGTCTATGTAATCCGTTAAGAAGCATATATTTCTCTCTGCGCGTCCAATGAGGAGATGGCGAGTCATTTTACCTCGTCACCTCACCATCTAAAATATACAAATAAGGGAAAGCCTAAAACAGGCCGATTATAATTTGCGTTTTATTTTATAATTGTATTCAATAATAAAAAAAAGTATGTAAATTTGTCCTTGAAATTTAAAGGATTTGCTGCAATGCAATTTTGTCTGACTGATAGCCTATGTGAAATATTTATTCGCATATCTTTTTAATTCATGCAGCAAATGCTTTAAAAACAGCTTCACAATTACTTTATTGCATTCCAGATGTTTTTAAAAGAACTTTTCACTATACATTTTAAGGGTTTTTAAGCTTGAATGTAGCTTGAATGTAAAACATTGTTATGAATTCATTGTAGCCTATTCCCATTTGTAAAACAGCTAATTGTTGTCTAACACGATCTCATGAAAGTGCGTAGGCTATAGCACGATTTTCTGTTTCTATTTGGCGTAATATTTATTACGCCAAACCCCCCCCCCAGCACCCCCTACATAAAACACCTTCCCGCACCCCTGATCCACCATCTGATCTGGATACGGACTGGAGCCAACTACTAGTTCACTACACACTACATGGATGTTTCCTAAATGTGGTTGTCTATACATATCATTCGGTTGTAGAATGCTGTAATTTACTGAACTGTGTGTACAGAACAGGATATAAGGGATGAAAATCCTGTCATTAATTACTCGCCGACATGTCGTTCCAAACGCATGAGATCTTCGTTCATCTTCGGAACACAAATTAAGATATTTTTGATGAAATCCGAAATTGATAAGTAAAGTCTGTATTTTTTCTTTGCGCACAAAAGTATTCTCATTGCTTTGTAAAAATTAAGATTGAACCACGGATGCCACATGGACGATTTTAACGATGTTATATTGCACGCTGTTGCACTGCTGTCCATGGAGGGTCAGAGAGCTCTCGGATTTCATCACAAATTTATTAGATTCGAAGATGAAAGAAGGTCTTACGGGTTTAAAACTACATGAGGGTGAGTAATGAATGACAGAATTTGATTTTTTGGGGTGACCTATCCCTTTAAGCACTAAAATGTGAATATGTGGCTAAATGTTATTTTATTAATCCTTTATTATTCCAAGAAGGTCCCATTGAGATTAAAATAAAGCTCTTCTTCCAGGGAGTCCTGGCCAATACGACCGTACAAAAAGTTTCACGCAAATTTACAAAGTTACAAACAATAATTATAAATCAACAACCTAAATTAAAACAGCAACAAGATTCATTAATTTCACGCTACAATATTTATTTTTAAATATACAAAGAAGGAATTGCTTCTAATGGAGTATTATTCTGTAAATCATTCCACAACCAAGGAGCATTATAAGAAAAGCTGATTCTTTATGGCGAGATATTAAATGTGTCTGTCATGAATGTGCAGTAGTTCCTCTACTGTTACCGTCAGTGAGCCGCGGCAGACAGCTGTTACTGTTTCATATGTCCCATCAGGTCGTGTCATATTCACTCAATGACTACTGTGAACATGGCTACCACCACAGCTGTAGTGCAACCGCCACATGTCTGTCCTCTCGTATTTTTGGCAGGCCTTATGTGTGACCCCGGCTATTCTTCAGCCTTGCCCTTTGCCAGGTGAGAAGGGAAGCCACGGCGACTCGGTAGGCCGTGTAAAATTGTCACAAGAGAGTAGTTACATGAGACAAAGAGAGCGGCTATATGAGACTCGAGCGCAGCACATGGCCCTGTTGAAGAGCTGAGGAATGAGATTATGAGGCAGTAAATCAGATGGGATGATCTCCACCCTGACACTACAAGGATGGTGCAACTGCAGGAGCGGCGTCATGCTAGCGATGCCATTTACTCGCGCTACATGCCACGACATGCGATATTTGGGTTGTGAGAATGTGAGGCTGGATGCCTGTATCCTTCTCAAACAAATGTGTAATAAAGATACACAGCCCACCTATCCAGAGGAGGGACGATACTGTCAGTGTGTGTGTGTGTGTTTGGGTGAACGTGATGTCATCAATTCTGATTGGTCGGTTGAAAACCAATGAAAACCAATTCTGATTGGTCGGTTGGAATGTTGTACTTGGTGAACGTGATGTCATCAATTCTGATTGGTCGGTTGAAAACCAATGAAAACCAATTCTGATTGGTCGGTTGGAATGTTGTACTTGGTGAACGTGATGTCATCAATTCTGATTGGTCGGTTGAAAACCAATGAAAACCAATTCTGATTGGTCGGTTGGAATGTTGTACTTGGTGAACGTGATGTCATCAATTCTGATTGGTCGGTTGAAAACCAATGAAAACCAATTCTGATTGGTCGGTTGGAATGTTGTACTTGGTGAACGTGATGTCGCCAAGTACAACATTCCAACCGACCAATCAGAATTGAGAGATGGCTTTTCAGGAAATGCCTGTTTTAGGCTTACGACCAGGGTTAGATAATTCAACACCCTTGTTAATCAGCTATCATTTCCCGCTGATTTTCTGAATAAATTAGGGGTAGGGTTAGGTTTAGGGGTAGGGATTGGGTTAAGTCTATATTTTTAGACAGTATGTTGATATAGGAACATGTCTTACTTGGTAAAATCATGGCAACTGTGTGTTTATGACTGTAAGCGTATGTATGTCAGTCAGTTGGATCGACTGAATGGAATTATTTATATTATATTATTTATATTGTATTTTAATATATCACACAGAAAACCAACATGACCTCATGAGTATGCAAATGTATTTTTACATAAAGTGTTTCAACCACACGTACAATTACTTAAGTGTACAATATTGACTAATTTACCGCATCTAAAATGTAAATTAGTTATGAATGGACACGCGTACAAATGTGCATGAATCCTTATATGTGATATTGAAATCGCAGCATTAATATTTTGATCAGTTGTCATATCAACAACATTGTTTTCAGTCATTTTTTAAACACAGATTGCTCATTTATTTAATATGAAAAATATAGTTTTGTTTGACTTTGTGCTGTCAACTTGTTTCAGACTACACTTTTAAAACCTTAACATTTATATTTGTGTAATTGTGTCATGATTACTTATCATGTAATATTTATTTTGTTTGCCATCAGGTGCTTTTCTCACCAGAAATGCAATATAATGCAACAGTTTTATTTGTGCGCTGTAATCCAGCATCTAAAACGTCAATTATTTTGTTATTAGCAACTTTAAAGACATACAAATGTATATGAATCCTTATTTATGAATCAGCACACCATTCCCACACAATTTACAGAAACGAGTCAAGTAGCATAAACTGTGTGGAATGAGTTCTAAGTTATGTGACCAATAGGAACAGAAAGCCCAGTCACACTTTATATTAGGTGGCCTTAACTACTATGAACTCACATTAAAATAAGTGCAATGCACTTGTTGTGTTCATACTGTGTTGCATAACACCTTTACTGTTATTGAGGTGGATACGGGTAGGTTAGGGACAGGTTTGGTGGTATAGGTTGGTTTAAGGGTGGGTTAATGTGTAAGGGATGGGTCAACAGTGTAACTATAAATGTAATTACGGAAATTAATTACAGATGTATTGGGGGGGGGGGGTTATATATAAGTACAATGTAAAAAAAAACTTGTCTGTACACAATAAGAGCATGTAAGTATATAGTATTTAAGGCCACTTAATATAAAGTGGGACTGTATTTTGGAATAATGTTGTAATAAAATTGCAGTAAAATTGTTGCTACTAGAACTCAAGTTCTTAAGTTGCATATATTTTTAAGAACTGTATTTGAACGTTTGCTTTCTGTGGATGCGGTAACACTTTATTTTAATAGCCAACTTTAGAAATTCCACTGATTATATGTAACTTTGCAAATATATATCAACTTGCAGAGACCATCAAAAAAATAGTTCTGACAATAAGTTAGTTTGCACATACATGTCAACTTATTCTAGTTTTCCTAACCATAACCTAACAGTCTATCAATACTAGTTACTTGACAAGTAGTTGCAAATGAATGAAAGTTACTTGACATGTAGTTGCTTATAGCTAGCAGAATGTGTAAAGTGGACAATCGAAATAAAGACTGATTAAATCAAATGTGATAACTCTCATCATTTACACAGTTTGGCAGTCAGTGCTCACCAAAACCTATTCAATTGGTTATCTGTATAGCTGAGAATGTTTTAATTTGCGAATTAAGATCTTTATTTGCTTTGCCTCGCTCAATTTAAATTTCATTCCAGTCACGATAACATGCTCTGCGGCCCCCGCGGGACGGAGCTAACCTAATAGAAATCAGACTGGAAGAGTTAACCTCGCCGCCCTGCCCTGGTCAACCCGTCCCCTCCTTTTCATCTTCACAGGGAAGGAGGGACGAGGAAGAGGAGGACAGGAATCCCGTCTTGTGTTTCTAATATCTTTATGAAGAAATCCCTCCGGGCCAGGAACGTCTTGGGTGTTCTGAGAGACCAGTCTCAGGAATATCTGACAGTTTCCCAGCAGAGAGAGAGAAAGCGAGGCAAGACGAGAGCCCTTCTTTCTTTCTTTGGACGTGTCTGTTGCGCTCTCCTCCCTGTGGGCGGAGGTAATGAGCTGAAGTGGGCTTGTAATATACACAGCGCCCATGTCAGGTCTGGATCCAATAATGTGTCATTTAGCTTGTCTGGAACAGATTGGCCTGCCGTGATGGGGTTGAACTCTTGCCCGGCTGAGAAGTTCTCTACACCCCAAATCCCTACTGGCACCCCACCCCGTCACCCTCGCCCTAACCCCGACCCTCCAGCCTGACAGAGGTGAACGCCACACGTTTAGCCACAAGCGTAAGGTTCCCACCGCTCCTTGTTTTCGGTGAGCCCCCGCCGACGTCTGGTTTGCATTAGCATTCGGAGACTAACAGGTGCACGCGTGTTTATGGTGAACGTGGGCCGTGTTGGTTATTACCAATAATAAACAGACCCGTGTCAGTCAAGCACACTCGCTTTTTACAGATTGGAGAGATAAAGGCTTTGGGGTTATGCTTTATTTCAATGATCTACTCTTTGACTTTGCAACTACATGTCAACTAACTCTCATTAGAGTATTAGTAGACTGTGTATTGTTAGTAGAATTGTTTATGTGCAAAGTTACTTATAGTCTGAACAGTGTGTTTTGGGGTCCATCAGAATAAAGTGTTGCAGATATTAAGCCCACAGTGGGTAGCACTTTATAATAACTATAAAGCCATAAAATATTTTAAATCATTTGAAAACTATTAGTGTGTTGTTAATTAGTTTATAAATTGTAGCCTCTACATTTTTAATACATAAATGTATGTTACGTACAAATAGTACAAACTAATTATTGTTGCTGTACATTCTTCTTGCCTATTACATTTTTATTATTATTATCATTGTTTTTAAAGGCTATGTTTAGGATTAGGAATAGGATTAAATGGACTAATTCATATTCATAATATATTATACGTAGTTCATAAAAACACCAAAAAAGTTACTGACGAGTAAATACATATTAGGTAATGTTTATGTGTAAAGTGAAATGCTAGATATTTACGCTTAATTTCAGGAACACTCACTAATAATTTAATGTCTAATACTTGTAAAAGCAAGTTATTGATTTTAATATAGTATTTCCTGCCACCTAATCTAAAGTACTATTGACTCATAATAAATCTACATCTAATTGACCTCTAATAAACTAAATAACTCCATTACAACTGTTTTAAATATTTTACATGAGTTAGGTATTGTTAATAAATTGTTAACAAAAGGATAATAAAACATTATCTAACTCTTTATGATCATACAGTCTGTAGAGACTATGGTGTATATAAACTATGAATTGACTATAAACTAATTTTTGCTAATTATTTATAATTGTATTGTATATTTATAGTGTTTCGAGTGTGTCTAAGTATACTCTAATGACTGCTAGTTGACATATAGTTTCAAAGTTACTCATAGTTAGTAGAATATCTGAAGTGGACGATCGTAAGTGTTACTGGTTTGTGGACTAATAGTAAAATGGCGCTCATGGAACAAGGTTTAAAAGTAAGTGCTGACACTCATGGTTTCGACTGCTTTACTGCAGACTCTATTTGAGTTACATGTGTTCATTCTGAATTGAAGAGCTGTTCGAAGTTACAAGCATGTCAATCCTGATTTCCACACTGCAGTTGTAACACATGCATTGTATTAGAGAGCAGTGATACTCTCCGCATGTGTAACTGCTACATGCTGATGTTCCTTTTTACATGTGGAATATTTGTTATGTTGTCAAGTAACCCACACCTCACAATAAAAGTGAAATTGGGAACACTTGCCGGGTATTGTAGGCTTTGGCGTACTGATTTTGACTGGTTGAATGTTAGTTATAATGGTGGATCAAATACTTAAAGAGAAAGTTTACCTAAAAATACAAATGATCTCATCATTTGTTCACCCTTAAGTTATTCTAAACATGTAATAGTTTCTTTCTTTCAGTTGAACTCAAAATAACATATTATTAGGAATCAAACAGTTGACGGTAGCTATTGTATTTTTTCCGCACATTGTATTACAGTCAACTGTTTGGTTGCATCATTCCTCAAAATATCTTCTTTTGTGGTCGAACCTATGGTGAGCAGGGACTGTCAGCAGAACCTGATTTTACCAAGTGTGACATGTTCCTGGGTCAACAACATTGTTATTAACCAATCAGATTTGAAGAACAAGTTTATCATTTGTGTGAAGTTTAGGCTTATAATCAGTGTTTGGTGCTTGTACATCAGTGTCATTCATCTATCATTTCCTCTGATTTTAGGAATTACTCATGGGTAAGGTTAGGTTTAGGTGTAGGGAAATGGTCAAGATTACATTTTTGGATTAAAATGTTGTTCCAGGGTCAACAATATATGTTGACCCAGGAACACATCTAACTCAGCAAAATCAGGACGTGCGACACTGTCAAGCTGACAAAAAGTACAAATAAATGCCATATAAATGCATTAAGATAGTATAGCTCTCAAATTTCATTCGAGCATTTGCATATTAAAAAATTACAACTTTATATGTGTCAGGTTTGATACGTCATACGTCCTTGATTCTCACACCATATGCCATGCAGAATCCATATTTATCTAACACTAAATTTGTGCAATGTTCAAGATTTGTAAAAGTTGTTTTGTCTTCAGGTCTGAATAATACAAGAGTGTCCAAACCTGTTCCTGGAGGGCCAGCGTTCTGCACAGTTTAGCTCCAACTTACCAACATGTTTCTAGTGATCCTGAGGATCTGGATGAGCTGCTTCAGGTGGGTTTAATTTAATTAATGTGATCATCTAGGATCTGGACTGGACACCTTAATAAAGTAATCAGTGATCTTCTAATAAATAGACAGTTCACACAAAAAATAAGTTTGCTGTTAATTTACTCACCCAAGATGTAGATGACATTGTTTCTTCAGTAGAACAGTGAAGAAGATGTTTAGCTTTTATACATACAGTATCTCACAGAAGTGAGTACACCCCTCACATTTTTGTAAATATGTTATTATATATTTTCACGTCCCAATTTGGACATTTTCACTTAGCGGTGTACTCACTTTTGTGTCCAGCGGTTTAGACATTAATGGCTGTGTGTTGAGTTATTTTGAGGAGACAACAAATTTACACTATCATACAAGCTGTACACTCACTACTTTACATTGTAGCAAAGTGTCATTTCTTCAGTGTTGTCACATGAAAATATACAATAACATATTTACAAAAATGTTAAAAAAAATACTCGTTAGTGTTACGAGGTATCAGGTGTGAATGGGGAGCAGGTGTGTTGTATTTGGTGTAATCGTTCTCACTCTCTCATACTAGTCACTGGAAGTTCAACATGGCACCCCATGGAAAATAACTCTCTGAGGATCTGAAAAAAGTGTTGTTGCTCTACATAAAGATGGCGTAGGCTATAAGAAGATTGCCAAGACCCTGAAACTGAGCTGCAGCATGGTGGCCAAGACCATACAGCGGTTTAACAGGACAGGTTCAGAACAGGCCTCGCCATGGTCGACCAAAGAAGTTGAATGCACGTGCTCAGCGTTATATCCAGAGGTTGTGTTTGGGAAATAGATGTATAAGTGCTGCCAGCATTGCTGCAGAGGTTGAAGGGGTGGGGGGTCAGCCTGTCAGTGCTCAGACCATACGCCGCACACTGCATCAAATTGGTCTTCATGGCTCTATCTATAGCTATATATATATCTTTTGTATCTATCTTTTGATACTTGCAAAATTAACTGCAAACAAACAAAACTGTCCCAGGGGCGTCGCTAGACCCTTTTTACTGGGGCATGAATTACTGCTGTGCTCCAGAGCAATTAACTGATAAATCATTATATGTGACCCCGGAGCACAAACGCAGTCATAAGTAACACTGTTATATTTGTAGCAATAGCCAACAATACAGTGCATGGTTCAAAATTATCGACTTTCCTTCAAGCCAAAAATCATTCGGATATTCATGATCTTCATGATGTTTCATGAAGATATTTTGTAAATTTCCTACTGTAAATATATCAAAACTTCATGTAGACAATTTATGATTAGTATGCTCAGAAATTCATTTGGACAACTTTAAAGATGATTTTCTCAATATTTTATTTTTTTGCACGCTCAGATTCCAGATTTTCAAATAGTTGTATCTCAGCCGAAGATTGTTCTATCATAACAAACCATACATCAATGGAATTTATGTATTTACGATGGTTATTTATTTACGATGGTTTTGTTATGACTGGTTTTGTGGTCCAGGGTCACATATCTTAATGGAGATTACCATATACAGACCTGAGAACAATATTTCAGCATATTATGTTTCTGATAATAATTCAGCAATCGACTTTGTCAGCTGTTCAGAATCAGAACAAGCCATGCCAGATTTGTGTATGAATCACTCTTTGATCTGAATGCTCAAACAGTTTTGCAAAAAGGCCTGAATTTGTTAGGACAGTTAACTCCTGCACTGGTTCATTTGCAGAAAACAAAAGGAGTACAGCATGTATATTTACCTAAATCACTGTAGAAAACCAAACTTGCAAAGGTCTTCCTTTGCACGAGTAGCTTGTAAACGACTCTATACTGCAGGATATAATGATTTATATTGATTTATATTCAATACAGTATACAAATATGGACATATTTATTTTCGCTCCAATACTGATGAGGCTAAAAACGTATCTACTTTGGCCTGATTATGTTTGAAACTGTGTTACATCAGTTCTTCAGATGTTCTTTGATTCTACTTAGTGATATATTGGGGGCTTTTCAGCTGTTCACTGGGGCAGAAACCGTTCTTTGACTATGTTTTAAACCTAAAATGTGTATATTAGTATATCAGAGATGTAATTTGTAGCTTCTTGGCAGTGCTAGTAACCAAACAGCTGTTGATAGCCACTGACTTCCATGTTTGTTTTTTTGTTTTTTTCATACTATGGAAGTCAATGGCTACCGTCAAATGTTTAGTTATCAACATTCTTCAAAATATCTTTTATGTTCAACAGAAGAAAGAAACTCATACAGGTTTGGAACAGCATGAGGGAGAGTAAACGATGAGAGAATGTTCATTTGTAGATGAGTTCTTCTTTTAATGATGCATCTAGAGCTTTTAACCATATAATTAACTCCAAAAATCATATAAGAGGATTTTTTGCTGAAACTAAAGTGAATAACCTTTATTTTAAGAGTGCTAAAGTGGTTCAAAAACACATAATGAAACTATTTCGATTATTCTGTTTCAATCATCCAAACGTTGGCTACCTCATCCTCGTATCCAAGTGCATATAAATCACTTAAGTCAGGTAGTATTGCTCAGAACATCGTGTCCAGCTGCAGGTGTTGTTGGCCTGCTGGACTCTTCGTCGCCAGACAATGGCGTTTTTGTGCACATGTGCGGCTCAAGCAGACCAGAGAGCAAACAGGGAAGAGGGGCTATTTTTTGTTCTCTAATCACAGGCAATTTGCTCAGAGGCCCTCCGCCGAACATCGTGAGTGAACCCAAAATGAGTAGGATTTATGATGTGCCTGCCAGCTTTCCTTCCCTGGGACAAATACACACACACACACACACACACACACACACACAGGCTCTCAGAGCGGCCCTCACATGGCTGACCCACAGCTGGCTCTTATTATGGCTCCATACAGTAGCCATTCTTTTTCTCGTCGCTCTCCTTCCCTCGGCCCGCCGCTCTCTGGCGCTTGCTAGAAATGTAACACACTGGTTGAGGAGTTTGTTACAGATTTATGTGACACAGGTGCTCCCTTTAAAACTGCACAGGGCTAGCATTAGCCAGCAGAGCTATAAACATGGCCTCTACCACACTCGAGTCGTAAAAGTGCAGGCCCTGGTCGCTAAAAAAGTGCAGTTTGATTGGAAATTAAGGGTCGGTGTTGACGTTCCTAGACGTGATTGTGACAAACTGCTCTTAATGATATTAGACCCACTTCCAAAATAATTTTTTAGATACAAATGACCTGCAAAAAGCAATAAAATAATGCGTTTCAAATGTCTGTCCTGAATATAAACGCTACACCGGCCTATTTTTACTCTATGTTTATTGCAGCGCTCAAGGATTAGCTAATACAGGAAATGGAGCACATTAGAGATTTGAATAAATAAAATGCAATATTTATAGCACGCTTGACGTCGATAAGGGTGATATCATGCAGCTGGGTGTTATTAAAATGACATCAGGTCTTGGCACGGCACAGTACAGTACCAAGGGAGCATTTTGACTAGCCGAGTCCACGATAAGGAGAATGCAGACGAGGGCTCAGGATTTAGGCAGAGACAGTGTCTGATGCACAGAGGAGGGAATAGTGCCTCTAGTGGTGCGGAGTGATTACGTCAGGCGTGGTTCATCTTCAGCACTGTTCACACGTCTTTGTACTTCATGCCTTCTTCAAGATAAAAGTGAAAAATACAAATAAATGACTCAACAGAATAAGAAATAAAAAAGGATTGTGCTTTTAGTCTTTTTATGTTGAAATGTTTTTATCATTTTTATCCTGCACATGTAGAACCACTCACTCTAATGTTTATTAATTATAGAATATTAATAATGACATTTATAAATCATAATGAAGTTGAGATGAGTCTTCCCTTACTTTGAGTTTGGACATTGTAATTCCTACAGCATGTGTTCAAGTGATTTTTTTTAATTAAATTAATTACAAAAATGTCTAATTTCTTTCTCTATTTGTGACAAAGCAAGCTTTTTAGCATTAATGCAAAAACAATAATTCAGGTCAGTTCAGTTTGTTTTCTAATATATGTACTGCATGTATTTATTTATTTAGTTCTAAAGTGATTTTACAGAATCAAAATACAAATACAATACAATCCACAATACATTACTCAATTAATTATTTAATATATTTAATTAATTACAAAAATATTAATGACAGGCTAGTTCACAGTCTATGGGAAACAAACAAACAAACACGCATACAAGTGTAGTATGTTAATTATGTCTGTGTATTTTGTTGCACCACATCGAATGACTCGACTCAAGCCTCGCTCGTTAACTAAATGAATAATATTTCCTAGCAACCTTAATAAATTCAGAAAGAGTATTTTAATTTCAAACAGCTGTTTTCTATGTGAATATGTGTTAAACTGTAATGTATTTCTGTGTATTTTCAGCATCATTACTCCAGTCTTCAGTGTCACATGATCTTCAGAAATCATAATAATATGCTCAAGAAACATTTCTGATTATTATCAATGTTGAAACAACTGTGCTGCCCAATATTTTTGTGGAAACCATGACAAATATATATTTCAGGATTCATTGATGAATAAGTTCAACAGATTTTCAACAGTTCAACAACATTTACATGATTTACAAATATTTTATAGCATTATAAATATCTTTATTGTCTCTTTCAATCAATTCAATGTGTCCTTAATTATTCAAATTATTTTTTCCTTAAAAAAATCTTATTGCCGCAAAGTTTTGAAAAGTAGTGTGCACTAAGTTTTATTTCGGGCGTGGTTTATAAGTGATATTATCACTCCTGTTCTCCCAGCATCATATGAATGTGTGTTTTGTTTTCTGAAGCATCGTCTGTCTTATGAAGAGTGATGGGGTGGAGGTGAAGGTCAGGGTGAGGATTAGGGCTGGGGTCAGAGGTCAAATTCAGATTTAGGGTTTATCATTGGAGCTCGTCCTCACACACTTTGACTCGTGCTGCTGCTGTCAGCAAACACAGTCACCTCATTTCATTTAGGAGTCAAACAAACAAACAAGCCTTGTATTAATTCTGTGACTCTGTAAAACCCAGCTGCTCATCCAGTCCTGCTCTGATATCAAGCTTCATGTAATGCTGAATGGTTTATGATATAATTCAGTGGATAGACTATATTTGATATCAGTTCTGGAGTTGAATATCAGTGATAGCATGGGGTAAGTGTAGTTAATGATAGTCAATGGTTTGTCATCATCCTAGTTCATGCAGGGTGTCAGTCGTTTAGTCTTTCTCCAGCTCAAAGAGTGTGAACGAGGCATCAAGGTTTTACTGTTAAAAATATGTATTTTATAATTCCTTGAAGCTTAGTATCCTGCTAATTGTCCATATTTTTACACTGTAAACAAAAGATAACAAATTAATTTAGTTTTTTAAGCATAATCAGTTTGTTTGTGAAAGTCATTTCAACTGAAATTATATTAAAATATATATTTTTTTAAGGAATTTAATTTAAATTAAAAAAATAAGTGTAACTATTCTTTAAGTATAATGAAATGTACTGTGCACGTCATTTTAACTTAAATTGTATTAAACTGTTTTTTAATTAATCGAATTAAAATGTACATTTGAAAATGTTTATAACAAAATGCGTCTTTAAAAGGTAATAATCAGATTGTTTTGTGCAAGTCGTTTCAATGTAAAATATACTAAAAGGATTTTAATTTCCACTTAAATACAAAAGGTTAAGTATAATCAGATTGTTTGTGCAAGTGATTCTAATTCAATTATATATTTCTATGAATTTAATTTAAATTTAAATCTGAAAAAAGCAAATAAACTGTTGTTTCAACTTAAATTATATTAAATACTTCAAGACAAAAATAATTTGAAGTTAAATTAAGAAAAAGTTAAAGTAAGAGTTAACGTAATGACAAAAATATATATTACAATGAAATTTTGATCATATTTATCATTATAATTTTTATTTATTTATTATTTTTATCTTTTTTGACAGTGTACAAATGTACTGGCAGCGCAATTGAATTATGTTTTCTAATATAACTGCTATGGTCGTGATCTATCCTGATGCACACAACTGTTACTCCTCTGGCTCATAATACATATTTTGATATTATGTTTTACCATTTTTTTAAATTAAGTTAACAACTTTATTAATCCCACAAGGGGCAATTCAAGCAGGGTAGCAGCATCATATAGCAGACACAAACATCACATAGACGGTACAAAAATAAATAAATAAGTCAAAACACAACCCAACATGAATAAATTCATTAAAAAAAACACATTTAAAGTGAATCCCACAACAGAGACAGTTCATGAAGCACGATGTGAGAACTGTCTTTCCACAGAGACGTCTCGTGTCTCTCTCTCGTCTCACAAACACACGCTGAGTGATTGATGCACAGCCTGGCCTTTGCTCGTCTTCATGCACATCTCCAGTCCGAGGGCCGGCGTAGTGTTTCACGAGTTCAGCTGCGCGGCGCCCTCAGCGAACACTAGATTCCTCTTC
>QVTF01025370.1:0-37500 GCA_003573665.1 Oxygymnocypris stewartii
ATACTAGTGGTGGGCCGTTATCGGCGTTAACGTGCTGCGTTAACGCGAGACTCTTATCGGCGATAAAAAAAATATCGCCGTTAATCTATTCTCAAAGTTGGGTTGGGAGCTGGGTCTATACTACGCAAGCTATGATGACTTTCACCCTGATATTTTAGCGCGGATGTATACCTAGCCGAATTGCACTGTAGGGGGCGAGAACGAGTCTTCGAACTAGAGGCTCGCAGTCCGTGATGGACAGATTGTTAACGGCTGGTCTATGTGGTAATACAATCGGGCAGGACATCCAAACGCTCACCTATCATTCATCAACCTCAAATATGGCTTTTCATCTGAAAGATGTATGTAGTAGCAACTTTACATGGCCGCTCAATATGATGTTAACCTAGAGAAACGTGCGCTATTGAAGTGTTTGTGTGGAAGCGCGTTTGCTGCAGGACAGGCTCCGGTGCGTTCACTTGCTCTTAAAATCTCCGTCATTCTTGGTCATACAGATAAAAGTAGCCGAATACATCTTTCGAATCTGTAAAGACTCTACGTTTATTTGTGTGCACTCAGAATAACAACGAAACGTTGCGCTTTTAAGCAAACAGGATGCGCTTTAGGTCTCATGTGAACTTGAGAATTCACTCCCGTGTCACCCTCTGCTTCGAACCTGTGTGTATGTAACGTTACTGTGAAATTACCACATCAGACGTGACGTGCTAACATGGATGCAGCTATGAAGCCGCCGGGTTTGCTTCAGGGAACATTTATTTTTAAGAAGCTTCCCAATGGAAACTGTAAACAGTTCATCGCGACCTCTTATGTAGGCCTACAGTTCAAAATTCATGTTTAACTGAATAAACAGTTAGTAAACACAAGTACATCTTATTGAACATAGTTATTTTCATCACCAATTATCATAGTAAACAGCTTTCTCAAGCAGTTTGTGATGCATTCTGGAAACAGGAGATGAGCCCCTGGTCTAATGCTTGAGAAACCCGTTCTCAAAGACTTACTTTTAGTCATTATTTGGGTAGCACACATATTCTGAATGCCTTCGGCAGAATTCAAATGAGCCATTTTAATCTAGATTAATCTAGATTAATTCCAAAATTAATCTATGCCCACCCCTAATATATACATATTATACATATAATAAAATAAAGGGCTGTAAGGCGGCTTGTTATATAAAAACAAATAATAATTTAAAGAAACATTGAGGTCTGAAACAAAAAAATATATAAAAAAAATATATATATATAATTATAAATTAAATACAATAAAATTAAATTAAAGAAATAAAAATAAAATAAAAAAAATAAAAAAAAAAAAATAAAAATATATATATATATATATAAAAAAAAAAAAAAATTAAAATGATCAATTTTTTAAATTAAATTAAATTAGGTGTCTGCTTGTTGCTGGAACAAGAAACATCATTGCTGTCCAGAGCACAAGCAGCGCAGGATCACAAAGGCAGAGAAACACAAGTGAAGCAGCACTCAGCACAAGCATTAGAGAAAGCTCAGCTAATCTCCAGAGAGTCAGTCGCTCTGCCCTCGAGCCAGCGTCTGCTGACAGGAATGTTAAGCTGCACAGGAAGCGTTCGCTGGAATCAAAGGCAGCAGGTGAGTGACAGGTGAGCGGGACGCACCTGTGAGGAGCCCTGCAGGTGTGCAATACAGCTCCACAGATCGGCCCCTGACACCGATGAGGTCAGCAGCAGCAGCTTTAGGTGTCACAGAGAACACACACACCACAGCTCCACTCCAACATCTGCACACACTCCTGCTGCTTACTGACAAAACTACACCAAACATGATGTCTGAAAGTAATAAGAAAATGCATTTAGCAAAGAGAGAATTAAGATTTTGTTCTGTGACATTGTTATGAAAATTAAGGACAATGCATTATAGTTTACACAAATAAAATTAGGCCTATTTCTAGATTTTTGTATTTCTAGATTCCAGAAAATGAAGCATATATGCAATAAATAAATTAATAAATAGTTTATTAGGTTGTTGCTTATTGTAAAAAAGTTGAAACATCGTTTGATGTGTTGTTTGTATTGATGTGAGAATGAAATAACAAATAATATTTTGCATAGAGAAAATTATGGCAGTTCTTTATTATTTTGTTTTACATTGTAATTAAGAAAAATAAGCAAATTTACAATAAATAAATACAAATAAATATATAAATAAATAAAGTGATGTCTGAAAGAAATTATATTTTTCACAAAGGTAATTATGTATTTTTTGCATTCATATTATTATGAAAGCACATCGCAAACAAACAAATTAATTAATTAATGAGTTGTTAGGTGGTTGCTTATTATCAAATGTCGAAACACAGTTTGTGGACTCGGATGCTTGCAATATAAATCCATCTATCGGTCATCACTCCTATGTCTCCAATAATATCTCTTAATAATATTATATTTTAAATTATCCAAACATATAACGCAATGCAATCCAATGATGTTTGAGAGAGGAAGAGATAAACGTTCATATGCAACTTGTTTTGAAACCTTATTATGCAGTTCAGAATATCATACTTCTCTTGTATTTTGCAGAGTAATATGATATTCTGAACATGGCTTTTGGGCGGGACTATTCATATGTGTGTCCAATCAGAGACAGGAGGCGGGGCAAAGGGCGGGGCACTCAGAAAAAAGGTACAAAAGCATTTGTATTCGTTTGTTCATAATATCTTTTGAAAGGTATGAAGAAACGAACGACTGAATGAACAAAGGAATGAATGAATGAATGACTGAATGAATGAACAACTGAATGAATGAATGAACGAACAAATGAATGAATTAATTAATGACTGAATGAATGAACGAACGAACGAACAAATGAACAAATGAACGAACGACTGAATAAACGAATGAATGAGCGAATGAATGAATGACTGAATGAATAAATGACTGAATTAATGAACGAATGAATAAACGACTGAATGAAATGAACGACTGAATGAATGAATTAATGATTGAATGAATGAATGAACAAATGAATTAATTAATTAATGAACGAATGATTGAACGAATGAACGACTGAATGAATGAATGATTGATTGATTGATTGATTGAATGAATGAATAAACGACTGAATGAATGAATAAACGAATGACTAAATGAACAAACGAACGACTGAATGAACGAATGAACAAAACGAACGACTGAATGAACGAATGAACAAAACGAACGACTGAATGAACGAATGAATAATGAACGACTGAATGAACGACTGAATGAATGAATGATTGAATGAATGAACTAATGATTGAATGAATGAATAAACGAACGACTGAATGAACGAATGAATAAACGAACGACTGAATGAACGAATGAATAAACGACTGAATGAATGAACTAATGATTGAATGAATAAACAACTGAATGAATGAATAAACTAACTATTGAATGAACGAATGAATAAACGAAAGACTGAATGAACGAATGAACAAACGAACGACTGAATGAACGAATGAACAAATGAAACGAATGAATAAACGACTGAATAAACGACCGAATGAATGAACGACCGAATGAATGAACGACTGAATGAATGAACGAACGAATGAATGAATGAACGACTGAATGAATGAACGACTGAATGAATGAACGACTGAATGAATGAACGATTGAATGAATGAACGAATGAATGAATGAACGACTGAATGAATGAACGACTGAATGAATGAACGACTGAATGAATGAACAACTGAATGAATGAACAACTGAATGAATGAACGAACGACTGAATGACTGAATGAATAAACGAATGTATTACCGAACGGCTGGATAAATGTATGGATGAATTAACGAATGAATGACTGACTGACTGAATGAATAAATGACTGTATAAATGAATGTATGTGGTTGTTCAGGATGTTGTTTATGGTCCATCTCATTGTCAGACGTCAGAATCTCTCGCTCAGTCTCTCAGATTGATAAGATCTCGAGCGTCGCATGGAGAGATCGCACACTTCTGATGTTTACTCACTGAAAATCCAGTAAATATTACTGCAAAACATAAAACATATACTGGAGGGGTTTTGCCCAAACAGCTCTCAATATGAAACAAGTTCACATTCAGCTGTACAATAGAGTCATTATCAGCTTCTGGATCTGCTGTAAGTCTGAAACAGAGTTTAAGAATTGGCTCATTCGTTGTTTATGTTCTGATCAGATCTGGACAGGGAGCTGAATATCAGTTTGAACTGGAATGATGGGAATTACAACAGATAATGACTTTCTTATGAATAAAGTGTCCTTCCGTCCTATATGAAATAGGAAATAGAAATCATCACAGAACTTGACCGGTAGCCAGTGGGGTAATGTGCTCATGTTTTTTTGTGCCAGTCAATACGCATTTTGCACCAATTGTAATCAATCCAGAGATGATTTAGACAATCCCAGATCAAGTGAGTTGCAGTAATCCAATCTTGAAGTTATAAACTGCATTATTTACAGTTTGAAGGACCTTCGTGGAAAGCATCTTCTTGATTCTAGCAATTGATCTTGATTGAAATAAACTGCGTTTCACAACAGCACGGATCTGCTTAACAAAAGACAGGATCAAAAGCAACACCAAGGTTTCTAACACAGTCGTGTACGTTTGAAGAGAGGGGACCAAGCTGCTTGACAACCCAACTGTTGGACCGAAATCCATCCAGCATTTAATATCCTGAAGACATGCAAACAGATTAGACATAGAACAGTTGTTGTTTTTAACAGGAAAAGAGGGCTGTTGTATAGAGAGGATATGATAAATATAACCGAGTGGAAGCATATATAAGGAAAACATAAGAGGACCCAGAATAGAGCCTTGTGGGACACCATAGAAGATTTGAGCCCGAGATGAGAAACAATTCCCCAAATTCATAAAAATATCTGTCCTTAAGGTATGCAAACCACTTCAAATATATAGCATCTAATATTTGTACATTAGATAAATGTATCTAAATATATAAATTACATTTATGAATATAGAATTTGTAAATTAAGAACAATTTCTATGATTTTTCAAACATGTTTATCGGAGTGCCTGCAAGGCTTATAAAACCACCAATACTTTTTAAACTTCATTAAACCTTCATTCAAGGTTTTATCATCATTCAAAGCTTATCACAAAAGCACTGGTAATTCAATTCGAAATTACACAATTTAATTCTTCATGCTTGATCACTTTCTATTCTTAAACAACAAATAGTAGCAATCATAATTTGATGACGATTGTCTTTGTAAGCACGGATAATCACACACGAGAAGCTCAGAGACTCAGACAGAGAGGAGATGAGAGCAGATAAGCAGAGGAATGTCTCTCTCTCTCTCTCTCTCTCTCTCTCCTCTATACGGGCCTGTTCAGACCAGTCCGGAGCTGCAGGAGAAATGATCCACACTATCTGAGAGAGTCAGTGCCGTCTGCAGATTAACACCACTGACACGAGGATCAGGCCTTCAGACAACAGATCAGCAACACAAATACAGGCTTTACGGCTGCTGTGCAGTTTCTAGGGTGATCGGAGAAAAAACAATGTTTTTGCTTGCTCCAAAATGTAAGATAAGAATTTACTAAGATAACATTAAAATGCTTAGTTACGAAAGAAAGAAAATAAACTGAAGAGGAAAAACTAAATGATTATCAACAAGCCCAAAAAAAATATAAATATTTATTTTAACATTTTTGATGTTGGTAAACATTGTTTTGTTAATATTTTGATTTGAACTGTTTTTACATTTTCAGTTTTCACTTTCATTTTTGGGAAAGTTTTTATTTTCGTAATTTTTATGTCTAAATAGTTTTTAATTACTTGAATTTTATTAGTTTTTCACTTCCAGTACTTAAAGCTAAACTTAAATACATGTCAACGAGGCAACTAACTGAAATAAAGTGACTACATTTTTTTTTTATATTTTAGTTTTTCAGTTAATATTTTGTTTTGAGTAATGATTTTCATTTAGATTTTGGTTTAGTTAATAATTCTAGCAGAAAGAATGCCGATTAGATATATAATTCAACACGGAGCATCCAATATCAAAAATACTTTCATCAATTTTAATTATAAACGATTATTTACATGTGTGCATGCTGTGCATTTTTGCTTACAATGTCAGTTTTGCATCATGCTATCCAGACTCTCTGTGAGTTGTTGTCTGTTTGAGTTAGTATGCTGCCCGTGAAGGGTGCTCCCTATGAAGACAGCGAGACATTCAGCCTTTCTCTGAACTGGGAAAATTCCCCTGCACTCATCATCATCAGAGCACAGCACAGGCCCGGCCGCGGCTCGAGGATGAATCAAGGAAAGCCCAGTGAAGGAACAAAAGCTGGCCCTCTCCTGTCGTGCTCCGTGTCTGAGGAGGAGGATAATGCTGGCGATAAGGGCTCCAGGTGGGTGTGAACTGCTGGGTTCAGCGCCTGAACTCAGTCCATGCATGCAGGTATTCGTGACAGACTTCCAGATGGCAGATTTGTCTGGAGCTGGGCATCTCGGGCTTCCCCCACCGGCGCTGCAGCAGATCAGCGGCCGATAAGCAGCTATCTGAGAGGTGAAAGAGTGTGAAATACTCCACAACATCAACCAGAAGAGACAAAGAAAACTGTTCGGATCGGGTAGAAAATCAGAAAGCACCATGCGTTTGGTGGAAATGCATGCAAAGAAGCAACAGAGTTATTATCGTGGGATTGTGTATGTTAGCATCATGCAGTTTCATGTAATATACACTCTTGAAAATACAGGTGCTTAACAGGTTCTTCACAGCGATGCCATAGAAGAACCATTTTTGGTTCCACAAAGAACCCTTCGGTCAAAGAACATCTCTTTCTTACCTTTTTCATAATCTGAAGAACCTTCTTTCACCACAAAGAAGCTTTTGTGAAACAGAAAGATGTTAAAAGTTCGTTATGGAACGATTTAGACATAAAAGGTTCTTCTATGGCATCGTGAAGCACTTTTATTTTTAAGAGTGTTGTGTTTTTTTATAAGCAGGTGACGTCAGCTCCTTAACCCCAGAGGTAAACGCCAACAGCTTGATTAATCAATTAATTAATTAATGGTCTCTAATTAGGAAACTCTGTGTGTTGTGTGTGTGTGTGTGTGTGTGTGTGTGTGTGTGTGTGTGAGAGAGAGTGAGAGAGAGAGAGAGTGTGTGTGTGTGAGAGAGAGTGAGTGAGTGAGGTGTGTGTGTGTGTGTGTGTGTGAGAGAGAGTGAGTGAGTGAGGTGAGTGAGTGAGTGAGTGAGTGAGTGTGTGTGTGTGTGTGTGTGTGTGTGTGTGTGGTGGGGGTGTGTGTGTGTGAGAGGAGAGAGTGAGGAGTGTGGTGTGGTGTGGTGTGTGAGAAGAGAGAGTGAGTGAGTGAGGGAGTGAGTGAGTGAGTGAGTGAGTGAGTGCGTGAGTGGGTTGTGTGTGTGTGTGTGTGTGTGGTGTGTTGTGTGGGTGTGTGTGTGTGTTGTGTGTGTGAGAGAGAGTGAGTGAGTGAGGATGTGTGTGTGTGTGTGTGTGAGTGAGTGAGTGTGTGTGTGTGTGTGTGTGTGTGTGAGAGAGAGAGTGAGGTGAGTGAGTGAGTGAGTGTGTGTGTGTGGTGTGTGAGAGAGAGTGAGTGAGTGAGTGAGTGTGCTGTGTGTGTGTGTGTGTGTGTGTGTGTGTGAGAGAGAGAGTGAGTGAGTGAGTGAGTGTGTGTGTGTGTGTGTGTGTGTGTGAGAGAGAGTGAGTGAGTGAGTGAGTGTGTGTGTGTGTGTGTGTGTGTGTGAGAGAGAGAGAGAGTGAGTGAGTGAGTGAGTGAGTGTGTGTGTGTGTGTGTGTGTGTGTGTGTGTGAGAGAGAGAGTGAGTGAGTGTGTGTGTGTGTGTGTGTGTGTGTGTGTGTGTGTGTGTGTGTGTGTGTGTGTGTGTGTGTGTGTGTGTGTGTGTGTGAGAGAGAGAGAGAGTGAGTGAGTGAGTGAGTGAGTGAGTGAGTGAGTGAGTGAGTGAGTGTGTGTGTGTGTGTGTGTGTGTGTGTGTGTGTGTGTGTGTGAGAAAGTTGTCTGGCCTTTAGTAACATTCTCAAAGCGTTATCTCAAAAACATTATTTATACATCATTCATGGAATTTGCTTATTTGAAGTGTTTTAGCAGGATGTGTTTTCTAAAAAAAAATTCAAAACATTCAGAGAACATTTAAAAGTAGCATTCCCATAATGTTTGCAAAATGAAATGTTGCATAATCAAGAAAAAAATTAAACATTCAGAACATTCAGAGAACATTCAGAAATAACGTTTTATAACAAAAAAAAATTCAGCTAGTGTTTTGTGTCATACAGGTGCCAGTGTTCTTTTTTCTTTCAGAAATTCATGCAACGAAAGTAACACAAATATATTCAAACGTTTTTTGAATGTTTTACCAAACATCCCATCTGACAAGTATTCTCATAATGTTCTGCCAATGTTTTCTCAAAGTTAACGTTCTTCCAGTAATATTAATAAAACAGCCGTTCAAAGTTATCTGTTCTATAACAACATTCTCAAACATTATTCATGGGATGCTTCAGTTGGAGGTTTGGACTTTTTTTTAAATATTACAGTTTGTTACATTCAGAGAACATTCAAAAGTAACATTCCCACAACGTTTGAAAAAACGGAATGTTGCATAATCAAGAGCAACATGTCAAAAACTGGAGATTTATGAAGTTATCGATGACGTTCTTAGCACAGATGTTTGTCAGCTGGGATGTAGTTTCCTAGAACGAGATTCCTTTAAATAAAAGTGTGACTGTCAGCAATAATTGCACTTTAACACCAGCAGTGAATGTGATGAATCTCTGGGTTTATGGACTAATTAGTGAAGTGGTGAACATGTGGTCAGCGTGAGCGTGCTTTCATAACAGGCTTTAGTAGATCACGCTGCAGTGTGTGGTTCTGTGCTCTTCACAGCAGCTGCGTCTCAGGGCCACCCAGGTGTTCCAGTCGGCCCTCATTCCCGCTCGGGCCCCGGACAGCAGGTGTTAAAAGCCAGAGGAAGGAATTCATTCTGAAGAGGGTCGCTCTGCCAGCGAGTGTGAGCTGATGCTTCTGTTTCTGTCACTGTAACCAGAGCCAGTTCTGCTGAGACCGTCCTGTGGGAGTCTGCTTTAGAAGATCATACGAAGCTGTTTAATTAATGAATGAATACGTGCATGTACACATCAGATTCTGTAATACACTCACGTGCTTCACAAAATGACCTTTTAGTATCCATAGAGAGCCATCCATCGCTGTTAAACACCTTTATTTTAGGAGTGTATGAGATCGACTTACCAATTATACTACAGCCTTAAAATGCTCTCTATATATGAAACTCTCTCTCAATCTTTTAAATAAAATTAATATTATAACATATATATATAGGTAGGTGGCTTTTTATTGTCATTTAACTGTACACAGAGTACACATATGAACAGAACGTTCCTCTGGCTCATAATATTACACCAAACTAAACATAAACATACCACAAATCAGTAAGAAATTATAGTTCATAAAAACATGCAACTACATGCATTTAAAAAAGAAAATATAAACACTAAAAGAATGACAGTAGCATATGAATATTAAATGATGCACACAGTAATTACCGATATATATATAAAACATTTTAACCTATATATATATAAACTAAAATATAAATAAATATCTAAAAATGATAACAAATATATATGAATATATAATATTCTCACTCTCTATATAATCTTTTTTTTAAATATATACTTATAATGTATGAATATACAGTTACTTATTTATAACATTTATAATATATAATATATAAATAAATAGCTTCAGAATTACATATTTTGATCCTTGTCATCATTACTTTCTTTTTTATTTTATTTGCCGTTTTCAGTTCATTTAAATACATTTAGAGCTCTAAATGTAGTTTTCCTACTTTAAGAAAAATACTGACAATGAAAGGACAAAAATATGACAATATCTCTAAAATAATGAGCTCATAAAACGATTTGAATAATTACACCAGAGTAAGACAGCTGTAAGTATAGCACGCTGTCACTCATCAACACTATAATCAATCAGTCTTAAAGGAACAGTACTCTATTTCGAGCTGGAGCTGTGGCTTCCGGTCCAACAGCTGGCTCTCGTCCAGACGAGACTCTTATTGAAAGTGCTATTGTATCTGAAAGAGGAAAAGCTTGTAAAAACACTTGTTTCCTGGTTTGTGCTCTTGATGCTGGACTCTGAGCCGCTGGCTGTATCGCGTCCGGTCAACCTTTCCCTGTTTAACATCAAACCAGCGTCGAGCGGCGAGAACATGCGTGACCTGCAGCAGAAGCACTCATAGACAGCAGCAATACAGTGTATGGGTCAAAATTATACATTTGGATTTTATGACAAAAATCATTAGGATATTAACATCATGTTCCATGAAGATATTTTGTACCGTAAATATATTAAAACTTATTTTTGATTAGTAATATGCATTGCTAAGAACTTCATTTGAACAACTTTAAAGATGATTTTCTCAATATTTAGATTTTTTTGCACCCTCAAATTCCAGATTTACAAATATTGTCCGATCATAACAAACCATACATCCATGGAAATATTATTTATTCAGATGATGCATACATCTCAAATTATAAAAATGTACCTTTGTGACTGGTTTTGTGCTCCAGGGTCACTTTGAGCTTTTAAGTTATTAATTCAGAACAAGTTTATTTTAAAACATTAGCTGCACTGTAAAACTTACTAATAATTGCCTAATGAACTAATCAGATCAGCTTTTTCTGCACCTTTCCTGACGTGCCAAACAATTCATTAAACCGCAGAAATGGAAAATACATTTCATAATTTTTTTTGGTCAACAGGTATCAGATATTTACTGTAAACTGCATAAAATGAGAAAACCAACTATAGAAATGCAAGGTTATATTTATATTTACAAATATTATATTTATATATGAATGATTGCTCAGCCAACAAAATAGTGAAAACATGCCTTTTCAAAAAGTTTCAAGTGGACACAGCATGTGTTATTAAAATCTGAAGTTATATTTTTATTTATGATCCACATCCTTTTGAAAATTTGCCAATAAATTAATACAATTAAATTAAAAAGACACAGAAAAAAGAAATTTGCTAGAAAATTTTTATTAAATTAAAATAATAAATTAAAATAATAAAATAAAAACAATACAATACAATACATTTAAATAAAAAAAATTAAAAAAATAAAATAAAAAAAAATTATAAAAATAAATAAAATAAAATAAAGAAATAAAATAAAATAAAATAAAATTATAAAATGACATAAAATAAAAAAAATAAAAAAAAATAAAATTAAATAATTTTATTTTATTTTATTTAAAATTAAATTAAATTAATAACATTTAAAAAAAAAAATAATGAAATGAAATTGAAATTAAAATATAATACCAGACAGAGGTTTGATGTTATAAAATAAGTTTTAATTTATTGTAAATAATTAAAAAAATATACAAATATCCATGCCTCCAATTACTAAAAATATATTTAGACTTTAAAAAAATTTGTAAAGATAGGGCACAATACTGTATTATTATGAAGGAATTTTCAGTATGTATATATATATTTCCAGGTGTTTTACCGGTCTTGTGTATTCTGCATTGGGCTGTACTTTTGTGGTAATGAAAATGTCTATAAGATGAATGGATAATATCCTGGCAGAGATCCCAGTACATTTACATGTTCTTATGCACATTTATTGAGCATTAAATCTGAACCATTTCTCATCTACGACGTGTATATAGAGGCCCAACAGAGAACAATCGTCTTATCAGAGCGCTTATGGCAAACTATCAGAGAACAAAAAGCATAACTCATATTCTCTCTGATGTTCTCTTCAAATGGCATGAATATCCCGTCGCATGCTGCACTTTGACCCTTGACCTCAGTAACTGTGTACAGAGCATCACAGAGTTCAGTCCTGCCAGACTCGATGAAGCTGACGCTGTAACCGGCCTGCGGCGATCCAAGGCCTTCGCCTCAAAACAGCATTACCTCAGGATCAAAGCCCAAAATACTCCATTAGATATAAAGCATGGGGACGGGGTCTCGGGGCGAGCAGATTTTAATTTAGAAAACAAATTGATAACCAGTTTATTATGCAACCCAACCCATCCACAGGAGTCGTTTCTGCACGGGCCGAGACGCATTAGAGCAGCTCATTTACCTCGAGTACAACCTGTTTCTGTTTAGTCTGTTTAGTTGCAATCGCTTAAAGAGAGAAGCTGCGTGAAGGTCGACTTAAAAGAGATACGCGGAGCATCTTTTGCACAAAACACATGCATCAGGCGGCTTTGTTAACTAGAGAGCGCCAGGGTGAAAATGCTGAGAGAAATACCCCGGTTTGCTCCGGATGGGACACATCACAGATTTTGTGTAATATTTGTTACAAAAACACATGCAACAATTAAAGGAAAGAAAACTGTTCCAGGAGCAAACAATCTGATGAAGATGAAGACGAAAACATGAGGAGGAACATCACAGATTGTTATATTTCTACCAAAAGCTAGTCCCAAAACATGCATATGCAATATTTAAAGGACAGAAGACTTTGCCATAGAAGATAATGTTTTTGCACAAATCAGCATTCAGTCGAAGAACATCTCTTTCTTAGCTTTTTATAATCTGAAGAACCTTCTTTCACCACAAACAGCCGTTTGTGAAACACAAAGATGTTAGAGTTTCTTTAAAAGAACCATTTAGACAGAAAAGGTTCTTCTGTGATCGTGAAGCACCTTTATTTTCAAGAGTGCATGTCATGATCTGTATGTACGAATGAGAAAACCAAGTAGATGAACGTCACAGATTATGTGCAATATTACAAATCAAAACACATGCAACATTTAAAGGACTGATGTCTGTTTAATCCGGGTTTCCACTGGTTCTATGAAGATCTATTTAAGACCTTATTAAGATCAAGTAAAGTCAATGTAAGGACCAAACTGAGGACCCCGTTGATGGACCACATCTCAGATTTTCTGTTATAGGCTATTCTTGTTAATATTCCTGTCAAATCAAGTCCAAAAACACATGCAACATTTAAAGGAAATAAAACTGAATAAAGAAACTGATGAAGATTCATAAAGAGGAACATCACAGATTTAATACAAAAACTAAGTCTAAAAGCATGCATATACAACGATTAAAGGACAGAAACTGCCCCAAGACATTGTTTAAAGCATGACTTTATCTGCAGGAAAATATGTAAAAATGAGGAAAACGTGAGGATGAACGTCACAGATTTTATGCAATATTTCTACCAAATCAACACATGCAGCATTTAAAGGACCGATGTCTGTTTAATCAGGGTTTCTGCAGGTTTTAATGAAGATCTATTTAAGACCTTATTAAGATCATGTAAATTTAAGGACCAAACTGAAGGAAACACAAAACGTAGATGTGTTTTCTGACAGCATATAATATCAGCAACAAAAAGAGATATGCTTTGCATCAAGATGGATTTTTTGCATTAAAATAAATGCATCAAGCAGCTTTATTAACCAGCGAAAAATACCCAGGTTTGCTCCAGATGGGCCACATCACTGATTTTGTGTAATATTCTTACAATATTTGTCAATATTCCTGCCAAATCAAGCCCAAAAGCACATGCAATATTTAAAGCAAAGAAAACTGACCTTATGTCACGAGCAAAGAATCCAAATCAAATCCAAAAACATGCATAAGCAAGATTTAAAGGACAGAAATATGTTTAAAGCATGCAGGGAAATATGTAAACATGAGCAAAACCCGAGGATGAGCATCACAGATGTTCAATATTTCTACCAAATCAACACATGCAACATCTAAAGGACCGATGTCTGTTTAATCCGGTTTTCAAGAGACCTTTATAAGATCAAGTATGGAGAATATAAGGACCAAACACAATGTGCTCTCTATGTGAGCAGAAAACGAGCTGTGTTAGCAACAGTTTGTTAAACAAAGATGCGCCGAGCACTGAAACACATGCATCAGGCAGCTTTGTTAACTATAGAGAGCAAAACCTGGGGTGAAATGCTGAGAAAAATGACCCCGCTTTGCTCCGGATGGGCCGTATCTTTGGGCGAACCCTCTGAAATTCATCAAATTGGATCAAGATGACATCAATAATGGACTCAAGCTGGAGCATGATTGTTTTATTTTCCCCTCAATAGCACATTCAGATCATCGGTGACATCTAAAGCCTCGTCACAGATGTCAACACATCGGCGTCCGCGGAGCTGTTTCCTCTTATTCCGGAGCTTTATCGCATTACGGAGCCATCCGAGTACGGAGTTTAAACACTAGATCGCTCCAGCAGCGCCAATATCTTAATAAAGCCACTAAAAACAGCTCAATCAAGATGATTTCCAATGCATTGAAGTTACCTGGGAATCAAACGCTTGACCTTTGACCCGCTGCAGGAGGAGAACGGCAGATCTTGTGTGAGATTTATGCTAAAATCAGCTTAAAAGCATGCGTATGCAACATTTAAAGGACAAATAAAGCAATGGTGTGCAACATCGTGTGACCTTACCATTGCTCATGACATGCTCTCGAGTATATGACAAATATCACAGATTTGGCGTAATAATCAAGTCCAAAAACATATGCAACAGCTGCAAAAGGAAGGAAAACATCATAGATTTTGTGCAATATTTAGAAAAACGTGCATATGCAACATTTAAAGGACATATAACTGTTTAATTATGGTTTAATTGAAAAGAAAACCCTGGGTTTTTCTTTGCCAGTAATGCATGTAAAAAAATAATGATTTTTGCAAAATCAAATCCAACTACGTATGCAATGTTTAAAACACAGATCACTGTTTAAAGCAATGCATGACTTTTATTAATAAAAACAAAACAAACTGTGACCTCGCTGTTACTCAAGTCATGCTCTGCCAGAAAAATATGAACGAATGAGGAAAACGTCACAGATTTCATGTCATTTTTCTATCGAATCAGGCTCAAAAACACATGCAACATTTAAAGGACAAATAAAGCAATGATGTGCAAAATGCATGCCATGACCGTGAGTAAAACACTGACAAATATATGATTTGAGTTCAAAAACATCTGCAAAACTGCAGGATAACAAAAAGAGTGATGCAATATTTCTACCAAAAAACATGCATATGCAACATTTAATGAACTGTTCAAAGCAATATATATGATTTAATATACTGTGCGCTTGCTATTGCTCGTTGCATTTCTTTGCCAGAAAAATGAGAAAAACACTGATTTTGTGTAATATTTCCACCAAAAACATTGAACAATACTGATGTCTGTTTATTCAGGGTTTCTGCCGGTATTATGAAGCCAATTTAGGACCTTTTAAAGACATTTTAAGATCAAGTAAAGACATTTTAAGGACTAATTTGTAGTTCTGTAAATGTCTAGAAAGCAGAAAATGAGTTGAATTAGCAACAGCTGAAAATACAACTTCGGACGGATCTCCATTACTCTTTATTACTAATAACTTCATTACTGTAATAAATAAAGTTTATGATTAAAGCAAGATCAAATATCTGCCAACAGGCTCAGAAAAATCAACTTCATTTGGTCAGTTTTCCAGTAAATATATCTTGATTTAAGGATGTTTAGATGTTTGCACTGGAAAACAAGACACAAATACTGAGGAAGATATTATTTTCTTTGCAGTGCATGCAATATTTAATGCCTTGACTTTATCGATTCAAGACTTTTCTGCTCTGATTTGAGACCTTTTTCAGGGCCTTAATTTAAGAAAGGATGAATTAAGACTTTAAAGACCTGCAGAAACCCTGTTCAGCAATCGATGATGTGCAAAAATGTAACATATGTAATATTCTGATCAAATCAAGCCCCAAAAACATATGCAACATTTAAAGCACACGCTATAAAAAACGACCTTGAATTTAACGGTTAAAAGACTGTAAAAAGGCTACAGTAAAAACCTATTAAATGGTTAACGGTGAGTTCCCCCAACTATATACAGTGAAAAACTGTACTAGATATTACATGTCATTTTACGGTAGTATACCGTTTTTGGGAGTAAAAAAAGTTAGTGAATAACCGTAAATCGACATTCCCAGAATCACATTTCACATTTGATGTTTTGCATTGAAATATCTATTTTTTCTCATCAGTCATAGTTACTTTAGGGTTGCATGTTACATCTAATGTTGTTAAATTCCTGTGCATTATTTCGTTACCGTGATGGTGATTAGTGTTTGCGTGAATGACGCTGTGCATCTTCTGTATATGTTAATAATTAAAAGCTGCTTGTGATGTGTTTCGGTTCATCGTGTGACTTTCTCATCACCGCCTGCTTTTGGTGGTTATTATACACAGGTATAGGTTGGTATATTAATATTATATCAGTTACGGTATTTAAATGTTAATTTGAGTTAAATGTAGCAACCGTATTGTTTACTCCGAAATTCCGTCAACCGCAGCTGCTGGGTTTTTTTTACATACATTTTATGGATTTGTTTTTTTTTTACATACATTTTATAGATTTTTTTTACATACATTTTATGGATTTCTTTTTACATACATTTTATGGATTTTTTTTGACATAAATGTTATGGATTTTTTTTTATACAAACATTTTATGGATTATTTTTTTTTACATAAATTTTATGGATTTTTTTTTGACATTCGTTTTATAGATTTTATTTTACATATATTTTATGGATAGTTTTTTTACATATATTTTATGGATTTTTTTTTTTACATGTTATGGATTTTTTTTACATATATTTTATGGATTTTTTTTTTTTACATATATTTTATGGATTTTTTTTTTTACATATATTTTATGGATAGTTTTTTACATATATTTTATGGATTTTTTTTTTTTACATACATGTTATGGATTTTTTTTACATATATTTTATGGATTTTTTTTTTTACATATATTTTATGGAATGTTTTTTACATACATGTTATGGATTTTTTTTTTTTACATGTTATGGATTTTTTTTACATATATTTTATGGATTTTTTTTTTTACATGTTATGGATATTTTTTCCATATATTTTATGGATTTTTTTTTTTACATATATTTTATGGGTTTTTTTTTTTTACATACATTTTATGGATTTTCTTTTCAGTGCAGATAAGAGTTTAAAATAATCTCAGAATTGTGAAATGCCACGATCTGTCCGTGGAGCCGTATGTGTTTTATCTCTGATGCACGTTTAGCCGTCATCTCTGATTATGAGGACTATTGTGACCTCGTTGTCACGTTCTCAAGGTTACTAATCAAATTTCCGTCCGGTTGGAGAACACAAAGGCTCTCGCGCTTCACGTCATGAGGTCAGCCAGCGTGCCGTTCCTGCATGAAAGCCTATCCTGGTGTTTTGATTCAGCAGAAGTGAAGGAATATTCGGCTTCAGGTGGGCGCCATGGCCTTTCATTACGTCAGCTCTTTTATGTGCAAATGTTGCAGTGCATTAGTTTAATATTCTGCTGTATGAAGTCAATTATCTCCAGCACGAGTCAACCTAGTGATGTGATCAGACCTCTAACATTAGTGTTAAAGTTCAGCGTTTGATATGAATGATTCCCCAAATCATGTGCAGGAGAGAGATATTATATTACGGGTTGGGTTCATATTTCAAATCAGCTTTTATTTTCATATTTTCTGTTTTCAGATGCCATTTTTGGTACACTCTAAAAGCAAAAAGTGTCAAAATAATGCACAATATACTGTATAATATTAATGTTTTACAGGTGTTTTACTAGTGTTTTGCACTTCATTGCATTGTGTTTTAGAGTTAACAGAAATGTCTGTAGAATTAACGGACAATGTTGTGTAATGAGCTGCCCCCGTTATTTTATGGATTACTTTTTACAGCATAATCTTTGTCATTTTCATATTTTTCTATGTAATTTTATTTCAGTGTGGTTATTTTAGTATATCAAGTTTAACTAAACTAAACAAATATGATACATTTCTCTTTGTCAAACAGCTTTTTTTATATTTCAGATTCAATTCAATTCAATTCTAGATTAATTGTATAGCGCTTTTTATGATACAATCATAAGTTTTACAGGAAATGAAGTTTCTAGAATAAATGTATATATTCTAGAAACGTAATGTATTTAACTTGTGGCTAAATTTGGTTAATTCAGTTAATTCAGATAACATTAATTTCATTCATTTTTGTTTTATTTTAGTTTCACCATTAAACCGCTGCACGTTAAAGGAGAAACTAATATAAAATACACGTGTGTTCAATGTCTTCTGTAGATATGTAAGTGTATGTATACTGTTTATTGTCTGTTTTTATACCGGTGTAAAATATGAATTTATGTCTCTGTACAGACAAATAAAGTACAGTAAATAATATTTGGTAACTGGTCACTAAAATAAATTTTGATTACAGAAAACAAACAAGAATACACTGAAAAATTTAAACAAACAATAAATAAATGTTAAAAAGGACAAATGCAATTAAGGAAGAAATCTGGTTATATATAAGAATAAACCCGGCATTATATTATAAATATGTGAACCTCTCTGTAAAATTCAGGCTAAAGTCTCAAAATCGAATTAATAAAAACAAGCAACAAAGTTTGATTTCCACCATTAATTTCACTATAATTTAAATCTATGACATGACCTTACTCAGTCAATATTAAAGATATAAAGGTTAAATTGTCACAGAATGTTTTCTGTAGAAAAAAGCAAATCACAAAAAAATGACTTTAGCTGGGTTTTCACAGAGAGGGTCACATATTTTTGTCTCTGATGAATTGCTTTCGTTCCTATATTTGTCTGTCGCTTTGAATAAAAACATCTGCTAAACGCATAAACGTAAAATCAAATCAATAAGCTCTCTGACTTGAGCAAATGAGTAATAAAAACACCTTGCAATGCCAATGCATTGTGGGGTGTGTAAACTTTTGGCAGCATTGGCATTTGGTTGTACTTTATTTAAAAACTTTTTCTTTTTTTTTATAAAACAAAGGTTATTGGAGTATGTGGTTACGCAAAGTATTGGAGTGAGAAAAATACAGTCAAACCAAAAATTATTCAGACACCAGATATAATTTGTTTATATTTTTTTACTAGTGCGTACAGGACACTATACTTAATTTATGTAAGCGAGGAGAGTAAAATTAAGTAAACTGTGACATATTACACCCAAAAAAATCTTCATGCAGCAGTCTACCAGTAAAATTGATAATATATATATATATGAGACCAAACATTATCCAGACACATTGACCAGATCAGTTTTTTCTTTAATTGCTAATGAGATATTTTTACAAACAGACTGAACTAAACGAAGCATTGCCTTGTGATTGGAGCTAAATTGGTTTTATCTAATTGTGTTCTTAATTTAACATCTATTCAACCGAATTAAATACATATCTTTCTATCAGAGTTATCTGACATGATCAAGATCAATTTGTTGTGATGCGGTTTAACTCGGAGTACTTCTCATATTTTGGTGTCTGAATAAAGTGACTGTAAATCACTCTTGAAAACATTTGAAACACAGAATACTTGGCGTGCTGGATAATTAATGTGGGCCTTTCAAACTCTATAAAGTATCTGTAAAGGTGTAGAATTTAGTAGAGATGCTATGCCACTACCAATATCCAACGACTACTAATTATCCCCAACAATCATTTTAATCAAACAATTACATATATGTATATGTAACCACTGCTGTTGGAATTTCGTCTTTATGTAGACTAACACAATCAAATAAAACAATTTCTCTAATATTTATTACAATATATGCTGATAAATTTCACTTCAGAGACTGGATGCTTTTTACTGAACTGCAGCTCAAACTATTTCAAATACAGTGAATTAAGCTCCAATGTTTCCATCTAACATATAGATATTTTAATGTAAACGTCATGTTTGTTTGACTTATTTCAATGTTAATGTCAAATCTAGCGAGCTGAGGCAGTATTAGTGCTGACGGTGTCGTGAAAACATGACTGAAGACAAGAAAAGAGGAGGAACAGACGAACTGATTCAATTGAGTGAGTCATTTATGCTGGAACCGCTCCGATTGATTCAAACTCGTGACTTTCGAACGATTCACTAGACAAACCAGATCAAAACAGCCATTCATTTTCTAATTTTGACATCGCTTGTGATAGTGATGGGTGAAACTGAGCTTTTCAAAACTCAGAATCAGTTATTGTGTCGCAAAATGATTCACTGTTTCCAATCGGATCACATGTCGTGAATCATTTTATTTAGAACTTCGGAACTTCAGAGTGGGTTTGAGATTTTGTGAATTTAATGATTCACGATCCACACTCCAAAGTCCCGATCTGAAATGATGGTTCGCAAATAGTTATTCAGATCGGTACAGCAGATCACGAATCATTTGATTCAGAAAATAATTTTGGAGCGTTTATGGGAAACCGTTTGATTCAGATCGGGACTTCGGTGCGGGTTCGGGAATCATTTGATTCAGATCAGGACTACGGTGCGGGTTCGTGAATCATTTGATTCAGATCAGGACTTCGGTGCAGGTTTGTGAATCATTTGATTCGAATCAGGACTTCGGTGCGGGTTCGTGAATCATTTGATTCGAATCAGGACTTCGGTGCGGGTTTGTGAATCATTTGATTCAGATCAGAACTTCGGTGCGGGTTCGGGAATCATTTGATTCAGATCAGGACTTCGGTGCGGGTTCATGAATCATTTGATTCGGATCAGGACTTCGGTGCGGGTTCATGAATCATTTGATTCGGATCAGGACTTCGGTGCGGGTTTGTGAATCATTTGATTCAGATCAGGACTTCGGTGCAGGTTTGTGAATCATTTGATTCGAATCAGGACTTCGGTGCGGGTTCGTGAATCATTTGATTCGAATCAGGACTTCGGTGCGGGTTTGTGAATCATTTGATTCGGATCAGGACTTCGGTGCGGGTTTGTGAATCATTTGATTCAGATCAGGACTTCGGTGCGGGTTCATGAATCATTTGATTCGAATCAGGACTTCGGTGCGGGTTCGTGAATCATTTGATTCGGATCAGGACTTCGGTGCGGGTTCATGAATCATTTGATTCGGATCAGGACTTCGGTGCAGGTTCATGAATCATTTGATTCGGATCAGGACTTCGGTGCGGGTTCATGAATCATTTGATTCGGATCAGGACTTCGGTGCGGGTTCATGAATCATTTGATTCGGATCAGGACTTCGGTGCAGGTTCATGAATCATTTGATTCGGATCAGGACTTCGGTGCGGGTTCATGAATCATTTGATTCGGATCAGGACTTCGGTGCGGGTTCGTGAATCATTTGATTCAGATCAGGACTTCGGTGCGGGTTCGTGAATCATTTGATTCAGATCAGGACTTCGGTGCGGGTTCGTGAATCATTTGATTCGGATCAGGACTTCGGTGCAGGTTTGTGAATCATTTGATTCGAATCAGGACTTCGGTGCGGGTTCGTGAATCATTTGATTCGAATCAGGACTTCGGTGCGGGTTCATGAATCATTTGATTCGGATCAGGACTTCGGTGCGGGTTCATGAATCATTTGATTCGGATCAGGACTTCGGTGCGGGTTTGTGAATCATTTGATTCAGATCAGGACTTCGGTGCGGGTTGTGAATCATTTGATTCCAGCCGCGATTTCTTTAAGACTGCAAGGGAAGCTCAGCTTCCCCTATAATTGTCAAAAAAATGAATGGTCAAATATATGTACTATGTTAACATTTTATTGACTAAAAATGCGTTAAACACGTTCATCTCGAACGAAAACAATTTCGTTCAGAATCAGCTACTTAGGTCGGCTGACTCGATTTCCTTCTCATTCATTCCCGTAGCGTACAGTGCATTACTCTGTTGAAGCCCAGCGTCCATTGACTTCAATGGGGCTGCTTTAAACTGTTTTTTTCAGTGCTTAGAAACAAGACGGTCATTGGATAATGCTGCGATTATGTCCCGCCCACGGACGCTCAGCGTCTCTGGGATGAATGGAGGAGTGGGCTGGCCCGGACTCCGAGCGTCTGCGTGATGATTGGAGGGTCTGTCGAAAGACTGCATCTCCTTTTGATTGACAGCGATTTTGTACTATAAAAGTCACTGACACTGAAGCTATTCGAGCTCAGTCCCATCGCGGAAGTGTAGTCGAAAGACAAACTGCTGCAACCTATTTCTTGGTATTTGCTTGGTGAAATTGCTAGCCAATTTTCATCATACATTTCACCCAGATTCCTTGTTTCAGTTCAACCTAATTCCCATATTTCGAGTTTAATATCTTTTTTTAGATCGTTTGTTCATTCATTCATTCATTCATACATACAGTAGGCTAGAAAATTTTCTTGAAAAGGAATGTTGGGCAGAATTTAGGTATAAATAAATGGTACATTTTTATGATGTTGGCCAAAAATGAGCTTCCCCTCTTTGAAAGACTAGCAGTCGCCACTGTTTGATTCAGATCAGGACTACGGTGCGGGTTTGTGAATTATTTGATTCAGAACAAGGACTTCGGTGTAGTTTTTTTTTTATTAATTAAACAGAACAAACCATAAAACCATTAGGACAGTGCAGTTATAAAAACAAAACAACCATTGTTAAATTTCCTATAGTACAAATGTCTGTCTTATAAGCTATTATAATGACGTCCATAAGATTTTTGTGGAATTTGGAGTAACTCATTAATCTGTTGTTTGACCTCGTCTTAATTAAAGAGAGAACTATAGTCTCCAAAGCCGGTCGTCGCGTGTTATGATTCTCAAGGGTGTAGAGTATAGTAGAGACACTGTAACATGATCCTACCAATATCAGACTTTCCTGTAGCTCAACTGGTAGAGCATGGCGCTAGCAACGCCAAGATCATGGGTTCGATTCCCAGGGAAAGCAAGAGCCGTTAAAATGTAGAAACTGTAACTTGAATGCAATGTAAGTCGCTTTGGATAAAAGCGTCTGCTAAATGCATAAATGTAAATGTAAATGTAAATCAGACACTACTAAATTATCCTTAGATCAAACAATTAAATGCCTGCCGTTACATCCTCACCAATGCCAAAATCAACCCTACGCCCTTGTACCCCACGTATCAGACTTCTCAAAGGTCTGGATGGCTGATTAGCCCAGATTTACGCCTGAGAGGAACATAAATGAGCTTCCAGCTGTCCGTCATCATGAGCTGCGGAGCTGCAATAACACTGGGCATCCTTCCATTGTGCATGTGAGTGCGGACGCGAGTGTCTCTATGTGAGACCTGGCTTCCTGTGAGTGACGTGTCGAGTCGAGTGTGTGCCGCGAACGCGCCGCGGAGGAAACGGCCTTCGGATGCAGACCGCATGCCGACAGCTTAATGGAGAAGTCCACTTCTAGAATAAAAAAATCCTGAAAACTTACTCGCCCCCATGTCATCCAAGATGCTCATGTCTTTCTTTCTTCAGTCGCAAAGAAATTACGTTTTTTTATAAAAAAAAATATTCCAGGATTTTTCTCCACATAGTGGACTTCAATGGTGTCCAATGATTTCAAGGTCAAAAATCAGTTTCAAAGGAACCTACACGATCCCAGCCGAGAAATAAGGGCCTTACACTCTTAAAAATAAAGGTGCTTCACGGTGCCATAGAACAGTGATACTCAAATCTGGCTCGCGAGATCCACTTTCCTGTAGAGTTTAGCTCTAACCCTAATTAAACACACCTGAGCATGCTATTCAATGTCTTCAGGATCGTTAGACAATCACAGGTAAGTCAGTTTAATCAGGGTTGGAGCTAAACTCTGCAGGAAAGTGGATCTCGCGAGCCAGATTTGAGTATCGCTGCCATAGAAGAACCTTTTTTTGTCTAAATGGTTCCATAAAGAACCTTTAAAGGGGTCATCGGATGCAAAATTCACTTTAAATGTTATTTGAACATAAATGTGTGTGTACACATCCATCCTATAATGATAAAAATCCACAGTGTTTTTTTTTAAATCCCTATTTTAAAATCAGGCTGTTCTCTGAGATTCCTGTCAGAATGATGTAGTTCTGCACAGGCCCCTCCCACGAGAGTTGATTGACAGGTCCGTCTTACCTTAGCCCCGCCCCCCTGAGTGAGCTGAGAGCTGTCCTCCGTGCAGGGAAGACGAGATGTCTCAGATTAAGCGATTGAAGTGTTTAGTTGTTGGATTTGGTAATGAATATAGCAGTCGTCATTTACTCTCAACATCTGAGCTGCTGAAGACAGAGGATTAACGCAACTTTTGTTTTTGAATGAGTCTGTGTTCGCACGAATCATTCGTGATCCAGCTTCATCTACAGAAGTGAGTATAAGGTGTTTTTTTTTACAAATCTTTGTAAATCACCTTTCCTAATAACGTGCTAGTTAGCCAGTTTCACGGCTGAAGTAAACAGCACTGCTCGGCACTCCACAAAATAGAGGGGCGGGGTCAGCCGAGCTCATTAGCATTTAAAGCGACATGTACTAAAAAACAGCTTGCTGGAAAAAAGTGTTTTTTTTTACACGACCATTGAGAAATTTTAACCAAGGTATGTTATAGACTTCATTAAGACCATAAAGAATCATATCAACTAGTGGAAAAATGGGTATCCGGTCACCCCTTTAACATTTGAAGAACCTTTCTGTTTCACAAAAGCGTCTTTGGGGTGAAAGAAGGTTCTTCAGATTGTGAAAAGGTAAGAAAGATATGGTTCTTTGACTGAATGGTGCTTTGTGGAACCAAAAATGGTTCTTCTATGGCACTTTATTTTTTAGAGTGTATATAGTCATAAAAAAAAAAACACTTTTGAACCACAAATGCTGGACTTGCTCTAGCTCTGCGATGCTTCACACGTTACGTAATCCTGCTGTTAATATCAGCCGCGGTTAGTTCTTCGGTTACAAACTCCATCTCATTTTCTCCTCCACCTTCAAAATCATCTGACATCGTTGTTTCATGTGAAAAGCATTTGACTTTTTTTTGCATGTTGGCTTTGTAAACACTATACTGTGATACAAGTATTTTAAAATCTATTATTTGGATATATAGCACCGCCTGTAATATCGGCGCAGTTCTCCTTCAGACACACATGAAGTGTCCACACGCGTGTTTCTGTTATTGTCAGGCATGTATCTGCTGTAGTTGTGCTCCTGGTGGCCTTCAGAGGGCTTGTGGGCGTTTGTACGTCTGATTTGCGCTGATCTCTCATTGGACAGCTGTCTGTTCCTCATGTTCTCATAATAAAGATAGAGAACGCCTCACACGCAGATAAGAAGCCGCCTGATACCCCTGGGTGGAGGAACGAGAGATACACGACAGATCACAACCACCAACATGACACACAAGTGCTCCGTCTGGTTCTGCGAAACCTGAGAAGACAAAGCCAGAGTGTGAATTCAGGAGGGACATCCGACCCCCAAAACCCGGCCTGAGTCAAAACAAACAGCTGGAACCGTCTTAAAGCACATATTCTGCTGTCATATGATCAGGCCCACAGCGAAACCTCTGCAGCTCTACATCCAGCACCACTCACTACAGAGCGTATTAATTATCCATGTGTTAAATATGAAAAACCTGACTTTCTTTCAGCTATGCATTGAGTAGTTCTCATCTTTTCTTTTAAATAGGCTACATATTAGCATGTTTAGATATTAGACTTTACCATAGAATCAGCAGAACATATAAAGACAATATGAGATATCTCACAATTCTGACTTTATAACTCGCAATTATGAGTTTTTATCTCACCATACGGAGTCAGAATCATGAGTTTGTACAACGCAATTCTGAGAAATAAAGTCAAAAGCAGTGTCGGGGGGGTAACGCATTACAAGTAACGCGAGTTACGTGATAATATTACTTTTTTCAAGTAACTAGTAAAGTAACGCATTACTTTTTAATTTACTAGAAAATATCTGAGTTATTTTTCTCCATTTATTGACTGAGAGCGCCGTGTGAACATGATCTTACTGTAGATCTAATCTAGACTAAATATGAATGTGTATTAATTCATCCCACTCACAAAAAACAGATTCAGTATTCATCAAAATGAATTAAAACAGTGAAATACAAACTCAGAATATGACTCAAACCTGCAATAATTAAATATGTTAAACAACACAAATATATCTAATCTCATTTTATTAACCGATGTGTTTGCTGCTGACCTTTGATGATCAGTTCAATCATACTAATAAGCAAAAATTACTAATAATTGTGCTTGATTGTGTTTAATCGCTGAAGAGTGTTGAACTTCTTCTGTGTTCTTCTGTACAGACGTGATTTACTCGTCCTTCAGTCTGAGGTTTATTCATTACACTTTTTGGTGTGAAAGGCTTTTATATTTGCTATAAATATAACTTATTATATTAAAAACAAACAATCAAGCCCTGCTCATATTTAAAAAGTAACGCAAAAGTAACACAAAAGTAACGTAACGCATTACTTTCCATAAAAAGTAACCGCACAAAGGTTCTGTGTTTCTTGTATTATATTTATGAGAAACATATGTGATCTTTCTGTGACATATTAGACTAGAGGAAAGCAAATTTTGTCATAAATAAGCACTTCTGCTGAGAACCGTGTTCGGTAACAATAGCAACAGATGATCGCTCGAACACCATCACCATCATTTTTAATTATACATATCACAAATATATAGTCTCAGATTATTTAAACACCAATACAAAGGTCTTAAAAACTAGAGGATCCAGAGTACTTTGGAAACTACTACTACTACTAATTAAAACAACTAAAAGTGCAGTGACTCCAGGTCAAATCTGAATGAGGTTATTTGGGGAGACGGAAAGGTCCCAAAACGCCTTCTGTGCACAACAATAATAAAAGAGAGAAAACGTCATTCTTGTATTGTTTCTGAGAGACTGAGATAAGCTATCTTGCTGTTCTGAGCGCAGCTGCAGGACCTTCACGTAACACACTTTACTCACACAAACACTGATGATGTGAATATTAATGAAGCAGTGCTGTGTGATTGAGCGGATCCAGACGGAGAGAGAGAGCAGCTGGAATGACTCGGCATGACTGGAATGCAGATCCATCATTAGTCTCATTCTCCATCAGCAGCTCACTAACGAGCGCTCAGGAAACCCCCCCCCCCATCACTGCGGCCCTCTGGGAAACCCGTTCACCATACAGGCCAAACCAGTCCGAGCTTTTACCTTCAAAACAACACTTTTCTATCACTGAGTGTAAAGGTGCACACAATATGAGCTGTTTTGAGTGCTATTTGCGTGTGCAAAGCTCTCCACACTTATGCTGAGACGTCACAGGCGGCTGGTGGTGTTCTGCGTTACATCACAGGTAAACCGTGTTGCCAATTAATTTTCAGAAAAAGTTGCTAAAGCAAGGTCGATTTGTTGCTAAATCATGTTATGGTGTCATTGCGTAATCCCGAGGCAAAATTTGTCACAATAAATGTAAAAAAAAATATATATATATTTAGATTTATTTGTAATATAATATCCGTGATATAATATTAAAATATAAATAACATTAATTTAATTTGCATCTCTTCCATCTTTATTTGACCCTCTAGCACTCTCTATTTTATCTATCTTTCGTCTTTGTATTTATTAGTCTTCTTTGTATCTATCTGACCCTTTAACGCTTTAAGCAGTGTATTAAGAAAAGTCTGTACAAATAGGGCACAATGTACTATGTTAATATGAATTAAATTTCCATGTTTTTTTACCTTGATTTTAAATTACACATTGTGTGTTTTGGGTCCTGGAAAATCACCAGTGTATATTCAATTTTTCTTACAGTGCACTAACTGATCAGCAATCGCAGGTACAAGCTACTAACAAAGTGTATCATAAATGAACAATTATTATTGAATTGAACAATTGTAAATACTCAATTCACATGATGTGTGTATACTGCTAGGTATCTTTTTGTGTAATTTGGATGGAAAACGTGTGCCTTTTTATTGTCACTAATCAAGAGTTGCCAAATACATTCAAATAATTGTAGATTTTGTTGCTAGTGAAAAGTTAATAAATTTAGCAACAAAATTACCAACACTGTAGATAAATACTAAACATTTGATCAAACCAGCTTGATTTAAAGTATTACAAAAAACTCTGAGTCAAAGTAAAAACGGTAAAGGATAAAGTAACAGTAAAAAGTAAGAGGCTGAAAGTTAAAGATGATAAAGTAAAGGATTAAAAAATTAAAGGAGGACAACTTAGATGCTGAAGGTGAAAGATTAAAAACTAAGGAAAAAAACAAACAAAAAAAGATGTGAGTGAAAATTAAATTGAAAGTTAAAAAGTAGCAAAAACTGAAAGTAAAAGATTAAAAATAAAAATGTGAAAGTGAAAATAAAATAAAAATACAAAGTTAAAGTAAAAAATGCATAAAGTGAAAGATTAAAAGTAAAGGACATTAAAAAGGTTTAAGTAAAAAACAAAAAATATTAAAATGAAAGAAAAAAAAAACATATATAATTAAAAAAGTAAAATATACTGAAAGTAAAAGATAAAAAACAATGGACATGAAAATGATTTTTTTTAAACAATTAAAGAAAAAGACAGAAAAGGTTAGAGACTAAAGAACATAAAAGATGCTGAAACATTAAGACAAAAAAGTAAAATACGCTAAAAGTGAAAGATTAATAAGTAAATATAGAGTAAAAAAGACACTGAAAGTAAAAAATAAAAATGTAAAGGAGATAAAAAAATACAAGCAAAAAAGTTAAAGATAGTAAAAAATAACACATTAAAAACTAAAGGACAAAGTAAAAATAAAACATGTAGACAATTTAAACATAAAAGAAAAAGATAAAAAAATAAAAGACTAAGTAAAAAAAGACATTGAAAGTAAAACATAAAAGAGATAAAAAAACAAGTAAAAATAAAACATTAGAAACTAAAGGACATAAAGTAAATCTTAAAGTAAAAGTAAGCACTGAAAGTCAGATGTCCATCACATGTTCCTCACAGATCTCCTCGTGACGCGCGTCATCGCTCAGGAATCAGACGTTCCCAGGTCTATCAGCGCTGAGGTTTAGACTGCATCGGGAGGATTCGCCAGCTGAATGTCACGTCGCCCGATGATCAGATTCCGGCGGTTTGACGGTCCTCCCCTCCGTCTCTCCCACACAGATAGAGCAGATCGCAGCTGCGCTCCGTATCCACGGCCTGACCTTCACCCGGTGGGACAGAACTGAGCAAACCTCATTCTGAAGATACAGCTCGTCCCAAACCAACACTGTGTGCAGTCTGGACGCTCTTATTTAGAACACACAACTTACAAAGGCAATTTAATAAATTCTTCACTTACTAAAATAACTCTTATGGAAGCCTATTTATGCCACAGAATAAAAAAAATGTAAAAGGTAATTTCTACTTTTTATCTTTCAATTTCATGTCATATTCTTTTTTACAGAATTGCGAGATATAAACTCAGGATTGTGACGTATAAACTCAAGAGTTGCGAGTCTCAAAATTGCAAAACACTCAATAGTCGTAAGATATACACAAAATGTCAAGATATAAACTCAAAAATTGCGAGATATAAACAAAAATTTGCGATATAAAAATCGTATTGAAACAAAGCCAAGAATGGCGGCGTATAAACTCAGAATTGACGTATAAACTCAGAATTGACGTATAAACTCAGAATTGATGTATAAACTCAGAATTGACGTATAAACTCAGAATTGACGTATAAACTCAGAATTGACGAATAAACTCAGAATTGACGTATAAACTCAGAATTGACGTATGAACTCAGAATTGACGTATAAACTCAGAATTGACGTATGAACTCAGAATTGACGTATAAACTCAGAATTGACGTATGAACTTAGAATTGACGTATGAACTCAGAATTGACGTATGAACTCAGAATTGACGTATGAACTCAGAATTGACGTATAAACTCAGAATTGACGTATAAACTCAGAATTGACGTATGAACTCAGAATTGACGTATGAACTCAGAATTGACGTATAAACTCAGAATTGACGTATGAACTCAGAATTGACGTATGAACTCAGAATTGACGAATAAACTCAGAATTGACGTATGAACTCAGAATTGACGTATAAACTCAGAATTGACGTATAAACTCAGAATTGACGTATAAACTCAGAATTGACGTATAAACTCAGAATTGACGTATAAACTCAGAATTGACGTATAAACTCAGAATTGATGTATAAACTCAGAATTGACGTATGAACTCAGAATTGACGTATAAACTCAGAATTGACGTATAAACTCAGAATTGACGTATGAACTCAGAATTGACGTATGAACTCAGAATTGACGTATAAACTCAGAATTGACGTATAAACTCAGAATTGACGTATAAACTCAGAATTGACGTATAAACTCAGAATTGACGTATAAACTCAGAATTGACGTATAAACTCAGAATTGACGTATAAACTCAGAATTGATGTATAAACTCAGAATTGACGTATAAACTCAGAATTGACGTATAAACTCAGAATTGATGTATAAACTCAGAATTGACGTATGAACTCAGAATTGACGTATGAACTCAGAATTGACGAATAAACTCAGAATTGACGTATGAACTCAGAATTGACGTATAAACTCAGAATTGATGTATAAACTCAGAATTGACGTATAAACTCAGAATTGACGTATAAACTCAGAATTGACGTATAAACTCAGAATTGACGTATAAACTCAGAATTGACGTATAAACTCAGAATTGACGTATAAACTCAGAATTGACGTATGAACTCAGAATTGACGTATAAACTCAGAATTGATGTATAAACTCAGAATTGACGTATAAACTCAGAATTGACGAATAAACTCAGAATTGACGTATAAACTCAGAATTGACGTATGAACTCAGAATTGACGTATAAACTCAGAATTGATGGAATAAACTCAGAATTGACGTATAAACTCAGAATTGACGTATAAACTCAGAATTGACGTATAAACTCAGAATTGACGTATAAACTCAGAATTGACGTATAAACTCAGAATTGACGTATAAACTCAGAATTGACGTATAAACTCAGAATTGACGTATAAACTCAGAATTGACGTATAAACTCAGAATTGACGTATGAACTCAGAATTGACGTATAAACTCAGAATTGACGTATAAACTCAGAATTGATGTATAAACTCAGAATTGATGTATAAACTCAGAATTGACGAATAAACTCAGAATTGACGTATAAACTCAGAATTGACGTATAAACTCAGAATTGACGTATAAACTCAGAATTGACGTATAAACTCAGAATTGACGTATAAACTCAGAATGACGTATAAACTCAGAATTGACGTATAAACTCAGAATCTACAGATATAAAATCAAGAATAGCGACGTATAAACTCAGAATTGTGACATATACACTTGCATTTCCGAGAAAAGTGTCAGAATTGCGAGATATAAATTGCAATGCAATAGACAAAAGCTATAAACTTTTTAATTTAATTTTTTTAAATCTTCCAAAGTATTATTTTCCACACTAGAAATGGAAGGTCAGGTCAAATGCGCATTGCGTGCATAGAGACACACAACTGAAGCATTTTTTATGTTTTTATTTATAAAAAGCAACTTCAAGGGGGATTCAGAGAAAACTCCTCACTTTCTAAAACAGTCGTTCAGGAGAAATGATTACAGTCTGTTTAAAGCCTCTCTGAGTTACAGCAGAATATCACTGAACATCTTCCTTTTCTTCGACTCTCCCGTTTGAGCCTCCTGCCAATCGGCCCGTCGCTTCATGAAGTTCGTCAGACCAAATTTGGCCCAAACGTGCCGTGCGAACTGATCGGATCGGAGCTGACCTTCACTGGGGACTGAGAGAGAAGAGACGCTTTGATCACAACATGAGCCGCTCTGAAGGATCAGCTTGTGCAGAGACAGCGGCAAAGTACTTTGGGAAGTTCACAGTTTAACATGCTTTACTCGATCTAAAAACAACTTCACATAACTCTGTCATGAGCTCATATTAACTGGGAAAATACCATATTTCCGGAATATAAGTTGGGAGAATATTTTAGAAATGAGTCACTGCATTAGTGTCTCAGCAATGGATGCTCTGCAGTGAATGGGTGCCGTCAGAATGAGAGTCTGATAAAAACATCCACTTAACATCTGGAGCAGACAAAAGCTGAAACAAGACGTTTTTAATGTCTAAAATATGAGTCCATAATCCATAATAACGAAAAAGTGTTTTGGTCTGAATCAGGAGAGAAATCTGCACAGATCAAGCACCGTTTATAAGCCAAAATAAAACAGCGATAAACAAATAAGTGGCTGGATTTTGATGTGAGAGACAACAAGAGATGCACTTTTTCACTGAAGGAAGCGTTATTATGGACTCATATTTTAGACATTAAAAACGTCTTGTTAACTGATGGACTGGAGATTATTGTGATGTTCTTATCAGCTCTCATTCTGACAGCACCCATTCACAGCAGTAACGCAGTGATGCAATGCTACATTTCTCCAAATCTGATGAAGAAACAAACTCAGCTGAACTATTTCTTTAACGCACGTGAAGTGAAATGTAAAAGTCATCTCACCCAGTTTCTCAGCAATGCTTTGTCTCTGGCTGACGGTGGCGCTGTTCCACACGGCTTCTAACAGACGGCTGCCGCAGCTGGAGCACGCCAGCTTAACGTAAAGCTCCTGCGAGGAAGATTTCACGCCACATTCGTGAGCAGTGTTGGAGGTGACGCATTACAAGTAACGCAATCAGAGTAACGCAATATTGTAATGCATTACTTTAAAAAGTAACTTTACACAAAACTGATTGTGAGATTTGTCTTCGAGCAAAAACATCTAAATATTGAGAAAATTGCTTTTAAAGATGTTTAAATGAAGTTCTTAGCAATGCATGTTACTAATTAAAAAATAAGTTTGTATATATTTACGGTACAAAATATCTTCATGGAACATGATCTTAATATCTAATGATTTTTGACATAAAATAAAAATGTATAATTTTGACCCATACAATGTATTGTTGGTTATTGCTACAAATATACCTGTGCTGCTTTTAACCAGTGTCGGGGAAAGTTACTTTTAAAAGTAATGCGTTACAATATTGCGTTACTCCCTAAAAAAGTAACTAATTACGATACTTAGTTACTTTTTATGGAAATGAATGCGTTACATTACTTTTGCGTTACTTTCGCGTTACTTTTTAAATATGAGCAGGGCTTGATTGTTTGTTTTTAATACAATAAGTTATATTTATAGCAAATATAAAAGCCTTTCACAGCAAAAAGTGTCCTGAATAAACCTCAGACTGAAGGACGAGTAAATCACGTCTGTACAGAAGAACACAGGAGAAGTTCAACACTCTTCAGCAATTAAACAATTGTTAGTTTATCTAAAGTCATGTTTATTATTAGTATGATTGAACTGATCATCAAAGATCAGCAGCAAACACATCGGTTAATAAAATGAGATTAGATATATTTGTATTCTTTATCATATTTAATTATTGCAGGTTTGAGTCATATTCTGAGTTTGTATTTCACTGTTTTAATTCATTTTGATGAATGCTGAATCTGTTTTTTGCGAGTGGGATGAATACACATTCATATTTAGTGTAGATTAGATCTACAGTAAGATCATGTTCACACGGCGCACTCAGTCAATAAATGGAGAAAAATAACTCAGATATTTTCTAGTAAATTAAAAAGTAATGCGTTACTTTACTAGTTACTTGAAAAAAGTAATATTATTACGTAACTCGCGTTACTTGTAATGCGTTACCCCCCCGACACTGGTGATGACTGCGTCTGTGCTCCAGGGACACGTGTGAGTTTGTGATGTTTTACCTCCAGCTTTTCTCAACAGCTTTCCTCGGCCCCTTATCGCTGGCGGTGGTCAGCAGCATCTGGAGCGCGTGGCTGCCGGGAGCGGTCAGTGCCGAGGCGTCAGCAGGTCAGCGGAGCTGAGTCCGTGAAGGCTGTTCATTCAGGACGGATCGGTCTTTGAACCCGGCGAGAGCTTGAACCAGACGAGATCCGTGGTAAACATACGGAGAGACGGTGCTGCACGGGCTGGAAGCACAGAGCACATGTTACCTGCATACTACCAACTACACACTTCACCTCGGAGTAGTAACAGCACTACACACTACACCTCGGAAGTAACAGCACTACACACTTCACCTCGGAGTAAACAGCACTACACACTACACCTCGGAGTAAACAGCACTACACACTTCACCTCGGAGTAAACAGCACTACACACTTCACCTCGGAGTAAACAGCACTACACACTTCACCTCGGAGTAAACAGCACTACACACTACACCTCGGAGTAAACAGCACTACACACTTCACCTCGGAGTAAACAGCACTACACACTTCACCTCGGAGTAAACAGCACTACACACTTCACCTCGGAGTAAACAGCACTACACACTTCACCTCGGAGTAAACAGCACTACACACTACACCTCGGAGTAAACAGCACTACACACTTCACCTCGGAGTAAACAGCACTACACACTTCACCTCGGAGTAAACAGCACTACACACTTCACCTCGGAGTAAACAGCACTACACACTTCACCTCGGAGTAAACAGCACTACACACTACACCTCGGAGTAAACAGCACTACACACTTCACCTCGGAGTAAACAGCACTACACACTACACCTCGGAGTAAACAGCACTACACACTTCACCTCGGAGTAAACAGCACTACACACTACACCTCGGAGTAAACAGCACTACACACTACACCTCGGAGTAAACAGCACTACACACTTCACCTCGGAGTAAACAGCACTACACACTTCACCTCGGAGTAAACAGCACTACACACTACACCTCGGAGTAAACAGCACTACACACTTCACCTCGGAGTAAACAGCACTACACACTTCACCTCGGAGTAAACAGCACTACACACTTCACCTCGGAGTAAACAGCACTACACACACCTCGGAGTAAACAGCACTACACACTTCACCTCGGAGTAAACCGCATGTGAAACTCTACACAGTAGCATTTCAAACAGTAGCTTGATACAATGTTGACACATCATTCATTTACTAAGCACTAGCTTTAAACTTCATACATTCAAATAAAATCATCAGTTTCTTTATTTGCTGGAAAACTACCAAAATAAAAGCATGATATACGTGTTTAATATTTGAAAATAAAGAAATTAAGATGTATATGTGCTGTAATTTTATAGATTTACGAGAGAATGAAAATATTTATATTTATTTTATTAAAACCCATTTTTATTTTAACGCAGAATACAATACAATACTTAATTTTCTTATTTTAAATATTTTTGATAATGTCATTAGAAATAAAGTATGCAGTCAAAAACTAAATACAGATAAAAAGTCATGTTTAAGCTTCAGAATTATCTATAGAATCTATAGAAAATATAACAAAATTATCTCTCTCTCTATATGTATATATTATAGAAAACATATATACTGTATATATATATATATGTGTGTGTCATAACTTTTTTTAATTAAATGTATTTTCTATGGATATGCAGATGCAGTACAAAACTGCAATCATTAAAGAAGTATTAATTATTTTCAAATTGAGTCATTCAGGTTATCTACTCAAGAATCTTGTATTTTTCATATCACACAATATGCATCACAGAAAACTGAATATTGAAATGTGATATTTGTCACTATTATGCAGCCCAGTGGCATCCAGTTAAACTTGAAAATGTGTAAAAATGCTGTTTTGAAGGCTTTAACCCTCATTAATGATGTTACATTCTGCTTCTTTGCTACTCTATAAATGGAAGATGAAGTCTTTACAAACATCCCAAAACACATTGCATTGTGGGATACAGTATCCCGGGTGCAAGCTCTAAAGCTAGTGTGAGTACTACAAAGCCTTCACTGAGCACGTGTGTGACGGAGCAACCTGTTGTGAGCGCGTCTCCCTCTGCTGTCTCGGTGTCGTAGTACACTTCATACGCCAGTAAGGACAGGAAGAGAGGCAGACAGGACACCTGCAGCGACGCGGGATCACTGCAGTGAAAGGTCCTGATGGGAAATGGAGTTCAAGGTAAGACACCAGGCATTGCATACTGCACACTGGAGAAATAGTTTTGCACACATAACAATACTAAGTCTGAGGTTCTTGATAAACGTAGTTGGTCATCCAGGTAATGTTCATGCAGACGAAGCATGTACACACTGAGTAGTATGCATACTGTACACTGCAGAAGTAGTAAGAAAAGTATACGTGACCCTGGAGTACAGTCATAAGCAGCACAGCTATATTTGTAGCAATAGACAACAATACAGTGTATGGGTCAAAATTATACATTTTTCTTTGTATGACAAAATCATTAGATATTAAGATCATGCTCCATGAAGATATTTAGTACTGTTAATATATCAAAACTTAATTTTTAAATATTAATATGCATTGCCAAGAATGTCATTTGAACAACGTTAAAGATGATTTTCTCAATATTTAGATTGTTTTGCATCCTCAGATTCCAGATTTACAAATATTGTCCAAACCATACATCAATGGAAATATGATTTATTCAGCTTTCAGATGATGCATACATCTCAATATAAATAAATTGACCCTTATGACTGGTTTTGTGCTCCAGGGTCACATATTATAGCAGCTGTTCAATTTTTTGGGTGCTTATTTTATGTGTTATTTTAGTATTATTTAGATAGTATTATTATTAATATCTTTTAAAAGGTCTTGTATTTTAATATGTTCAGTCTTATTTGAAATTTAGTTATTTTGTTGTATGTGTGTCTGTTTTTATTATTAGGTTTTATAGTTTTTATTAATATTTTGAAATTGTATGTTTTTCATTTTCATATTTTGAATTTTAAGTTGTAGTAATTGTGTATTTTTATATTTTTATTTTATTTGCCATTGTTCTGTGCTATTTTATTGTAGATATACTATTGTAGATTTTTTTAAAGGACGTTTGTATTTTTTTATTTTAGTTAAATGTTTAGTTTTCATTTCATTATATTTTTTTAAGTATGACTATATAACTATGTTTCTTCAGTTTATTTATTTTAGTACATCATGTTAAACTAACTCAAAATATTTTTTAAATATATATTTCATTTTTTTTCTCAAGCAAACACAATATTCAACAGTTTTAGTTATGTTTAATAACCTCGTCATCATTAAAGACAGCTGATCAATACAGCATTAACACAGTAGTGAGCTGTTTCCAGTCATCAGTGCTGTAGCGGATGTGTACCTGCAGGAGGCGCTGCAGCAGTTCATTCTGCTTCTCCTCCCAATGAACACAGCTCTCCACCATCAGCACCACCACACCCATGTGACCCACGGCCAGAATCGCCTCGAACCCCTCCATCAGCTCATCGAAGATCTTCAGGAACTGAGCACAGCATAGAAAGACACAGTTCAAAGAAGATGCAGAGTGTGTGTGAGAGAGTGTGTGTGTGTGTGTGTGTGTAGAGAGTGTGTGTGTGTGAGAGAGAGAGTGAGCATGTAGAGAGAGAGAGAGAGAGTGTGCATGTGTGAGAGAGAGAGTGAGAGAGTGTGCATGTGTGAGAGTGTGTGTGTGAGAGAATGTGTGTGTGTGGTGTGTGTGTGGTGTGTGTGAGTGTGCGTGTGTGAGAGAG
>QVTF01025370.1:40000-42882 GCA_003573665.1 Oxygymnocypris stewartii
CACACACACACACACACACACACACATATAATGTAACAGCGAGGTGTATTGTGTACGTGATGAGAAGACTCCGTGTTTCTGACCTGCTTGAGCTGCAGCGGTGTCTCGGCTCAGAGATCCGATCAGAACCTGCACCAGCGTCCGCAGCACATGTGACCCGTACGGATCGGTCAGGAACTCCTCCATACTCTCTCTGACCACTCCACACAGACGCTTGACCTGAGCCTCCAGCATCCCACAATGCTCCTCTTCCTCCTCCTCCTCCTCCTCCTCTGCACAAACAAACACCTCGTCACTCACAACCAGTGATGCTCCAAAACAGATCTAATTATTATTATTAATTACGAGGGGAAACAATAACATATTCAATAATAATAATAAATTACTTACTACTATTATTAATAATAATAATAATCATTATATTATTATTGTTATTATCATTATTAATATATGATTTTTATATTAGGGAAAATAATAATACATTTTAAATAAAATATGAATAATTATTATTAATAATAATAATATATTACTATTATTATTATTATCATTATTAGGAAAAAATAATACATATTCAATACAATTATTATAATGAATACATTATTACCACTATTAATAATAATAATAGTAATGAATAATTCAAATAAATAAATAATATATTAGTATTACTATTATTATGGAAAAAATTATACATATTCAATAAAATAATTATAATAATTAATAATAATATTACTTACTACTATTATTATTATTAATAATAATAATAGTTGTTGTTATTATCATTATTATTATATTATTTAATAATATAATTTATAATATATAAAAATAATACATTCAATAAAATTATTACATTATTACCAATATTAATAATAATATAATTGTAGTTAATAATTCATATAAATAAATAAGACATTAGTATTGCTATTATTAGGGAAAATAATAATACATATTCAATAAAATGCTTATAAGTATAATATTATTATTAATAATAATAATAATAATATAATATATATATAACTTACTACTATTACTACTACTAAAAACTATCATTATTATTATATTAGTAGTAGTATTATTAGGGAAAATAATACATATTCAATCAAATTATTATTATTATTATAAACAATATGTTATTACTTAAATTTAATAATAATAGTAATAATAATAATAATTATTATTAGTGAAAATAATACCTATTCAATCAAATCATTAACAATATATTATTACTTACCTTTAATAATAATAGTAATAATTATTATTATTATACGGGAAATGAATAATAAATCTAGCATAACATGCTAATGAATGATGCTGAGCTCTCACCGGTCCAGCGGTGCGCCTGTCTGAGCGCGCTCTCCATCACATGACCCCCGCACTGGTCACATGACACGCCTCTGAACTCTGACCCCAGCTCGGACAGCACATCTGCCACCTGAGCGGGACTGGCCAATGAGAGCAGCCGCTCCAGAGCCACGCTGCCGGTCATATCCGTGGAGACCAGCGCCGCTTGACCTTTGACCTCCGACAGCACGTTCTCCACAAACAGAGCTGGAGAGACACACACACAATTATGATTATTACAATAATCATGTTTAATAATAATAATAAACACTGTTTTTGAAAGAAGTGTCACCTGCTCACTAATTATGTGACAAGAATACAGTAATATTGTGAAATATTAATGCAATAGATTTGTATTTATTTAATAGTAATGCAATTCAATTTAATATTATTACACAATATAATTTATTATATTACATATTTAATTCTAATATGCTGGTGCCCAATTATTATCAATTACTTTTAATGCTTCTTATTATCAATGTTGAACACAGTTATGCTGCACAATATTTCTATTTTGCATTTATCAGAAATATTAATATTTTGTAACATTATAAACATCTTTACTGTCACTTTTGATCAATTTAATGCGTCCTCGATCAATAAAAGTATCTTAGTCCAAACATGCAATGATGCGAATGATAGTGTATCACAGTTTCCATTAAAATATTGTGCAGCATAATAATAATAATAATCAGAAATATTTATTGAGCAGCATATTATTATGATTTCTGAAGATCATGTGACACTGGAGTAATGATGCTGAAAATACACAGAAATCAATTACAGTTTAACACACATTCACATGGAAAACATCTGATTTACATTATAATAATATTTCATATTTTCTGTAGAGCAGGAGATGGTCATCTCGTCACCTCTCTCTTCGTCCTCCGTGAATCCCTCGTTCAGGCGGTCGCTGACGCGGCGGAAGTAGCTCACGCTCGTGCGTCCAGTCTTCGTCTCTTGGTCCCGCCGTCTGCGCTAGCGTCCTGCGCGGGCCGCTTCTGACCCTTCTCCTGTCCACCCTTAAAATACCGCTGACCTTTGACCTCCATCTCCTCAACCCTCACTTCTGTCTCTGAGATCTGCGTTCAGGCCTGAAAATAACACATTAACCTAGTTATGAAAAAAATAACACACTGGCCCCGCCCCCAGACCTGTACGTCATCATACAGTTCACAAATATGATGCAGAGAAATGACTCCATAAAGGCAGTTATGGCCTAAAATTCAAGATATTGGGGCGAAAATTCTCCTATATGAGTTTTTGTCTCATATTTATAGCTCACGAGTTCAGTATTTGTCACGAACAGCCTGAGTGTAAATGTGATTTTACACAACAGGTCAGTAGCTAAATAATACGTTTATATTTTAAACACTATATATTCTGTGTTTGCTCAGTTTTGCCAACACAGATAAATAACCTAAAAACCTAAATTGGTGTGTCTCCGAGAAACACAGGAGTTTAGTTTCTGAACGAATAAAGAGCCGTTTACTTCATTCCTGAATGAATCAATCGTTTGAACGAATCGAGTGAATCAA
>QVTF01025371.1:0-42848 GCA_003573665.1 Oxygymnocypris stewartii
ACTTCATTCCTTCGAGTTCAACTTCAGCAGAATACGACGGGGTTTGGTTTTCAGCTGGGTCTGCACCAATAACACCTGTCTTGTCCATCTGCATCTTTCTTGTGATTTTAGCGCCAGTTTCTTCTTCTGCCCATTATTTACTGCAGTTGTATCCACGGAGCGATTTTTTTTTACTCAGTAACGAATGTGTTTTAAAATGTAGCGAAGTACAATACTTCACACAAAATATACTTAAGTAAAAGTAAAATTACAGATTAAAAAAATTACTTAAAAAAGTACAAGTACACAAAAAAGCTACTCAATTACAGTAACGCGAGTAAATGTAATTCGTTACTTTCCACCTCTGGGAACGGTTTACCAAAACGTTCTGTTATTCATCATTTTCTCACACTCATGTTGTTATAAACCCATATGTTTTTGTTCCATAGGACACAAAATGGGATACTATGGGATGTTCACACTATATTGTCCATATAAAGGAAGCTAAGCTCCAAAAATGATTTTAAAAAGTCCCCAACAGTGGTCTATACAGTTTGTGCACCATATTTTGTACCAGTGGTGAGGGAATCTGTGCCTCTTTCCAAGGTTATTATTTACATAATATCAACAGGGCCATCCTTAGGTGTCCCTGTATATCTATTGGGTTTTGAATTAATGAACAATCGCATTTAGGATGACAACATTAAACTTGAATGATACATTTTAACTAAAAACGAATAAGTACACACATACATACAATACATACAGCTACACAATATAATGGAGTCAGATACTGATCCAGAAAACCCAAATGCCATGTAAAGACTCAAAACGCTACATCTTTTTGGAACTTGTTTACTTAGAACTGTCCCAAAGAATCAGTTCACCAGAATGAAATGGGCTCAGAATGAGTTTGTTAGCAAAAATCAGTTCACTAATAAGTCAGACACCGAAACCAGTGACCAGTTTGATCATCACTGCACAATTCCTTCATTCTATGTTTTTTATGCTGTAAAATGGGGGTTTTACAGACATCTCCATGAGACCAAATGGTCTGCTGGTATATATATATATTTACTGATCTGTTGACTCTTATCTCAGCCAAAATGAGACAAGCACACAGAGGAAGAGTGTTGCCCAGGAGCAGGACAAGCCATTCAGTCCCTTAAGTCAATATTTACCTCACACTCCACAAGCAAATCCCAGAGGTGGTAACTTCAGTGACTCCAGTGATTATCACTTGGACTTTGTTTACATGTCCTTCATCAGAGTCATAATAACAATATTTGGGTTGATTTTTCCTGACAAAACTCCATTCTGATCAACCAGAAAATGTCTAAAACGGGCCAAAATCACTGAGGAATTAGATTTACTCTTCAGGAACCGTTATGATTCACTGCAGATGGAGTCTGAAGGTAGTTTGCATGTGTTTGCATAAGGAGATGGGCGGACAGGATAGTGTGAATGATTAACTGTTAAGATAGTGTGAGCTGCCTGCCAGAACACATAGTAATAACAGATACGCCGTATGGCAAGATGAGGGAGGAGTCCCTTGTGCGCTCACTACTTCTCACCTCAGGCAGTTCCTGAGACTTGTTCTTACATGCTAGCTGAGTTAAGGCTGTGGGGGGCTTAGGGCAGGTTGGGACAGGCTCACTTGTGCTCCATATTGCTCTTAATGGTAATGTACAGCTCTCTGGCTCACAGAGTTTGTATCTTCTCTGAGGTATTGAGTGAGGAGTTAGTGTTTGACACTTTTTCCAATGCTTCGGTGATGCAACACTATATTGGTACTATAGTATGTTTTTATCAAGCTATTTAAGGAAAATAAATGTTATGGCAACTGACTTTTGATAATTACACTACACTTTCATTATTATTTCATAATAATGGGGTCAGGAATCTATTTTATTCAGCAGCGATTCATCAAATGATAAAAATTGACAGCACTTTTATATTATTACATTTCAAATGAATGCTGTTATTATGAAATTTCTGTTTTTTAAAGAGTAATAGGGGGTGGGGGTATTATAATTTTCACAAAAAAGCAGCACAACTGTTTGCATTAATAATGAGAAGAAATGTTTACTGAGCACCAAATCATCATATTAGAAGGATTTCTGAAGGATCATGTGACACTGAAGACCAGAAAGTGCATCTTTGTCATCACAGGAATTTAAACTTAAAAAAATAAAACACAAAACAGTTCTTTTAACTTGTTATAATATTTCACATATTAGACTGTATGTATTATTATCAAATAAATGCAGCCTTAATGAAAATAAGAGACTTCTTATTATATATCAAATAAATGCAGCCTTAATGAAAATAAGAGACTTCTTTCAAATATATAAAACATCTTAATGACTCCGAGCTTTTAAATGATTAGGCCCAGGACTAACTTTTTTTTACATAATCTTAATCATAGACCATTACAGGCCTTACTTACAGTTAGCCTATAAAATATAAGTGATTGTCGTACCATGCAGCTAAAATTTAATTTCCGTTTTTAACACAAATGTAAACAATGAAGTTTGAACGTGTAGTTGATTTTGCTGTGAACAAATCAGACTGGTGCTGACAAACACAGATTTAAGGAGGAAAGCGCCATCGTCTGGCGTGAAGTCACATGGCAATGACCAATGAATATTCACTAACCTAAATGCAGGTAATAAGTTCTGCAAGTTAACATGACTTTAACTGTGCCAGTAAATACACAATTACAAAACAAAACACCTTTGTCAAGAGTATTCATTAATAAAAACTGTCCACAAATCAATGGATCATGAACGAATGTGAGATATTCATGTATATTGTGCGTGTAAACAATATTTTTTAAGTATTATTGTAGGCACTACACCAAAAGCCTAATCAATAAATACATAAATAAAGCTTTTCCTGCAGTTACGTAGAGTGAAATGACTAAATTATAGCAAAATCGTGAGATAAAACTATACAAGTCATATCAGATTATTAGCATTAGTGTGGATGAGAATTGCTATATTGTGGTCAATCTGCCATTATTTACCTCATGTTGTTCAAATTATTTATTTATTTAATTGAAACATTAAATCTGGATAATGGTTACTGTTTCCATGTATTTACAGTGAATCAGACCCACAGATTTATTGAAAAGATCTGACTCAAATGTGTCGTTCATGAATCAGACATCAGTACTCCTCTTGTGAATTGAAATACTGTAACTGTGCCACAGAGACATAAAGCGGATGCTGGTTAGTCAGACAAACTCTATGTATTATCCATTTATGTTTGTGTCCTTTTAGGGGCTTGAAAGCCTCATAAAAGCCACTGGGAGTAAAGAGACCATGAATCAGAGGGAAAGAGGTATACTGGAGCCTGTAACTCAGTTTCAAAAGAAGACAGAGCTCAGTTAAAGAGACATAACAAAATTCAGAACATGCTACAAGTCTTTTTTCCCAGGACAACTTAATATGATTAAGCTGCATTCAAAATGACCAAAAAGCAATGTTATTTTTGTCATCTGATATCTGAGATGTGTCAGTTCTCGTGATGAGATGTTTCCCCACTCTTCCACCATGACACTTGCAAGTTACTGGACAGTTCTGGGTACACGTGGTTACAAGTGGTTTGTCATTGCAAAGATGATTAGCTGTCTTTCCTGTCTACCTGCAAGACTATGGCATGTTCATGCAGGTGATCAAAGACCCTGGGTATCTTTAATATGGTGCTTTTCAGAGTCCGTAGAAAGGTATTTTTACTGTCCTATTATAACTGTGACCTTAACTGCGTGAGTGTAACTATCTCAATCACAAAACCGTGGCGTAGCAAGTCAGCCCCAGGCCCATATGCAAAAACATCGTAGTAGATTAATGGTTATAGACAGGTTAATGTGGGCTTTAAAGCTCCTTGTTTTCTTTTCTAAATAAATCACATTACATGACTATTCACAATCTGTTTTATTGACATATAAATGCTTGGATATGATATTATTTAACATTTTCAAGTCTATTCATTATTTGCAGCATGCCATCAACAAAATAATCACAATACGCATTTTGTTACTTTCAAGATAACACAAATAGTTTCCTTTAAATTTTGTCTATTTTATCATGAAAAACAAACAATAAATGTGTTGAATTTAGCATTTATTTCTGCTAATTCATCTACAATGTCCTTGGTATTTAATTTAAGGGTTTGTGTTGTCTTAATGGAAAAAATGACTACTTTCAATAGTCTTTCGACAAAAGAGAATACAAATAAATTATTAAAAATAATTAAAACGGTGCAGGTGTTTCTGAAGATAGATGTGATACAGTTGTGATACAGTCTTTTCAACTATGTAACAACCAATCTTACAGAGTTTTAAAAAATAACTATTGATTATTATTGTATTATTGTATTTGGCCATGGCAATGCACTGTTTGCTCTTTTTTTTTTTTAATAACGCAGTCTCAATGTCATTTTTAGAAACTCATCCTGATCCACTGATTATTAAGAGATGTTTTACGTCCTACTGTAAGGTTGATGGATGATCTGGTCTCTGAGATGAGATGAAAAGCCATGAGTGCTTTTTCAGCAAAGGTTTCTATACCTGCAGAGTTTCTGATGCAATAAATAAAAGATGGCTTTTATGCTTCTTACAGATATGAAATGCTTCAGTAAATTGTCCCTCAAGTGGAATAATGGTAAAGGTGTGCTCAGTTTCACTCTCCTTCTCTCTTCTCCTATCTGAATCAGTATCATACTGTAGCTATAGGTACTATGGGCTAATGTGTATGAATCTAATGAGTCACATTTATAGGCTAATTTAACAATAACATCAAATCTAATAATCATGCCTATGAGGAAAAAAAAATTCTATATTTTTTGTGCTGTGCTAAAAATCCTAATGTTCCCGGTCAAATACAACCAGCCTTTGCTTGTAGATCTCTCGTTATGCTAGATTATCATTACATCTTGTATTCAATCTTTTTATCAACTTGTTTTCTTTCAGTTAGCATAGGTTTTGTTTTTCTTTTTTGAAACTGACATAGCCCTCACTGATCTGAGCTTATGCACCTCAGTTGAGTGAAAAACATTTATGGATAGTTTGAGATGGTCCTCACTGCAGAACACAAACCCAGATCCAACTCCTCCAACCTTACATTCGACTAAACCTACCCGTCCCCACCCCCTGATCCCTAAACCCACCCATCCCCACCCCTAAACCTACACATCTCCACCTCTAGATGTGGATCCAACCCTGTCCCCTGGATCTTTGTTCTGCAGTGAGGGGCTACTGGATAGTTTTGGCAATATCCACAAAAAGAATGAGGTTACCAATATTTGGTAGTGGTTTAGACCTAATGCTCCAGAAAAAGAAGCCTGCAGCCATCTTTAAAAATGCAGTCTTTTGAAGTGTTTGTCATAACAAATGTCAGAAGGCTGGGAAGATTTTAAAGCTAGCAGTAGCTGTGGAAATACGAAAAGAAGACTGAAGAGTGAAGACAACAAGCACAGTTCTGAAAAGGGGCAGAGCTACACAAGGTCTACAGCATAGCACATTTATACTCAGGTTTTTGTAGGCTGTTCATTTTTGACCAGGAACCCCACAAGTGTGACAAGGTTGGCGCGGAAAATATAATTAGGTTTAGTTATTATTATGATTATTATTATTATTATATGTGTTTATGCATACAAACAATGCAAATATATGAAAAACACACAATGTAAAATATACAGGGACCAAACTTTCACATTGTGACACCTGAAACTTCAGTGTATGTTTACAGTAGAGTTCTCTGTTGTTTTAACCCATACATTAAACTCCAACCCTCTTCAACTACATTCACATTTAATCATTTAGCAAATGCTTTTATTTTTAATAGAAGCAATCAGACCAACGAAAGAGCAACCACAAGTTATGTGATGAGTAGCACAGTACACGTAGCTAGGTTTTTTATTATTATTAATTTTATATTTAGAATAGAATAGAATAGAATAGAATAGGTGTGCTAGTATTAATTGGTCAGGTGCTCGTGAAAAATGGTATGATTCATGGTGGAAGTACATTTCTCGGGGCAGTGGCCATCCAGGACGGGCACGGCCTTAAACAGTATGAGTAAACACCTGACCAGTCATCACACTGTCGCAGTATCAAGTGATAAACAATTGAGTTGCATTAAGATTACAATAAGGCCCAGTATTTAAATCAATACATGAATTTTGGAATTACAGGAAGATTCGAAATCTCTGTCTGCAGACATGCTGAATTACTTTCAGTGTGGCTGGAGGTCGTTCTTCTTCTTCACTGCACTTCAAGCTCTGTCTCTCACACCGAAATGTGACAAGGCTGCCTTGTTCCTCATCAAATATACATGCACTTTGTCTTCTAACACATTTACATAGTGAAGCCGCAAAAATACCTTTCTCTGTCCATTTGTGTTCTTGTGGGGCAGTCAAAATGAGCGGACCGCATGATCCCTGTCCCATAGAATTTGCTCAGCTGCCAGAGCAAATGACATCACTCAGTTTTACTAAGAAAGCACATCATGTTTCAAAATTCTTCGCTGTCTTTCTTCCTGAAGGATGTCCTGAAGCTCACTAGACGTTGAAATGATTTAATGAAATGTGTTCAGTCATCAAGCACAGATCCTTACAAACAGTTTTTCTCCCTTTCCATCGCAAAGATATGTCAGCATTCATCAATGACATTGAAAATTGATGTTAGTGAGAATTAGTTAGCATGCCACATTTTTCATATAATCAGAAAATACATTGTGCACATGACAGGTTCTCTGAATATATAAATATCCAGAGTATATTATCTTATTTACATTAATAAAATGTATTAACTACCACTGATTCCCTAAATATATGAAGCCCTTGACCAAACTGAAAAAAAATATTTTCAGCAGCATTTATTATTATTCATTATCTCAACTTCTTTTCTCTACTTTTCATGTAACTGTAGTCACATTCTGACTGTTTCTCTGAGCAGTTGGGGCCCTAGGCTTCCCTCTGGCTCATACAGTAATTCAATCAGCTTGACATGTACTGAAGAACAAGCTTTAGTTTTGACTACATTGAGACTGAGACACTGACATTCTAACATCCATTATGGTGTCTGATCAATCTGGCAGTGAAAGATGTCCTAGTTGTAATATCATCCAAATTTTGTCTTCCATACATTGATATTTGTCATAAAACAAATAAACATTGGATTAATATAAACATTTGTGTCTTTTACATACATGTGTCAATGCAAACTTACACACTCTGTGTAACCTGTATTATGCAGCCAGTTTCGTCAACCTTTACCCAAAATATTCCAGTGGACAGAGAGGCATGGATGCTCCGATGGGAATTCTGAGAGCAGCTTGACAGAGGAAAAAAATAACCTAGCCTTATACTGCATCGTACTTATAAATTTGTCATGACCGGTTCTGTCCAATACACTGGAATCTCAGCCTCCTTTAATAGTTGAAGGTTTAATAATTAATATACTAAAATATCCACTTTTCCAACTATCTCCTCTTAGCAGCACTCACAGTTTTCCAACAGGAGACAGGAAGAGTTTAAAGTGGGACTAAAAGTATGAGGTGTGTGTTTGGTGTGTGTGTGTGTGTGTGTGTGTGTGTGTGGTGTGTGTGTGTTGTGGTTTTGTGGTGGTGAGAGAGGAGGATGATGAGAGAGAGGAGAGAGAGAGAGAGAGAGAGAGACGGAGAGGAGAGAAATAATGTTCTATAAGGTCACTTGCAACTTACTTTAAAAAAATTGACTGTATTTTCACACTTTGCGTCTGAAAGGCAGCTTGAATCATGCTACAATCATCATAGTAATAACACCTATATGAATAACACTGTTTAGCTACTACAGTGTCAGTCAAAACTAGATCTTATCTAGTTACAATTATGAATACAATTATGAATACAATTCTATTACAAAAATGTAAATAGTAAAAAGTATATCTTAAAGATATTTTTGCCCACTCATAAAATACTTCACTTAAACATTCAAATAATATTGCATAATCCAGTGCAAGCTGTTAGATGAAGATTCAAATTCATATTTGCCATCTCTAAAATTGTTATGTAGCCCTACACATAAAATACGCACTTTAAAAAAAGGATTTAGGTCAAAATGTCAGTGGAATCGAGGACTTATGATTGAGTGTGTGATCAGTGGGGGAGAGAGATAGACACAACTGAGATGTGGGACGTACGAGTCTCCAGCGGACGCTCTTCTCCTCACAGCTCTCTCTCAGTGCTCGTGAAGTCAGCTCTATCACCGCCTATCTGTTCGGTGATCTTTTTGTCTGATCTGTTTATTATAGGAATTTCATTCTGTCTGGAGATGTGACTTCGTGAAGTGATTGTGTGGGTAGTTTGGGGTTCGCCGGATGCGTTGGACACTTGCCCTATGTTCTGTACATACCATAATGTGAGTATGCAAAACTTCATTTGAGGTAATGCCGTTTAAGCTGTATTTATATCATTGCAAAAATGTAGCAATCATTATATTAATAATACTGTTTTTGTGGGTCGCTTGTACGAATATTGTCACAGATAACTGTATTTTCACAAAATTCCTTAGCCTATTTATTTACAAGATGATAGCCTATTTAATACTTTCAAAATGATAAATAAATTGAATTAGAAGACTAATTTTTTTATAATAATTTATAGTAGACCAGATTTAATCGGTTAAATCTCAATATTTACTGTTTTTTAAAACGCAAGTCTGTGATAATATTGTTATTGTTATATATAATATTGTTAAAAGTGCATCATACATTGTGTGTTGTTGGTATTAACTGAATGTGGCCCTTAGATTTGGTTATATAAAAGCTTTCCAAGTGATTTGTGCAAATGGGTGACTTATGTGAGCTTGAATGAGTCTCTGGCCTGAGGTAAGACCAAATACTGTCATCACAAAATCTAAAAGTCTTATTGAGAGGGCCTTTCTGATTCACTTGTGTCTAGTTGCACCTTCATTAGCATTTCCCATAGACAGAGACAGTACTATATGTAACAGTAAACAACACTGACTATTGACACTGATTAGTGGCTAATTAATGACTGGATAACCTGAGCTTTATGGACTTTTACATGCCATCATTCCTTAATACATCCTGTTAAAATTGTGCAAATGTACTATTTTTGGAAATTAATTTAATGCATCACTGATCAGTTTATTATTCCACTGCTGTGGCATATGCTTGAATACAGTTCTATAATTACTGAATTCATGAGCAAAGAGCATGAAATAGGCATCAGATGTACATGTAATTTCAACAGTAGCTATTATTTAATAGAGGGCATGAGTGGCACTAGACCAATAAACTGCTGATATTTGACTAGATATTTGGGAGATTATAATTGTCTTTGTTTAAATACTATTAATGTGTATAGCTTACATAAGTAACTATATGTGACCCTCTCTGTGAAAACCCAGCTAAAGTCGATTTTCTACAAAAAAATACATTCTTCATATGGTAAAGAACATTCTGTGAAAATGTAACCTTATATATTTAATATTGAATGAATAGGGTCACGTCAAAGATTGAATTTATAGTGAAATTAATGTAGAAATCAAACTTTGATGCTTGTTATCTCTTATTTGATTTTGAGACTTAGCCTGGATTTCACAGAGAGGGTCGCATATGTACTATATGAAGAGTTCCGGTGCCATCTGAAATATTCTTCTAAAATGAGCATTGTTTCTCAGGCTCTCATGTGTAGGTTCAGTAATTTCACTCTAGTGGCAACAATTAAGTTATTTCCATTGTCATTAAAGTGAAATAACTATATATGTCTCTTATGTTCATCAAAGATGCACATATTTGATAAAAAATACAGAAAAAACTGAAAAAGTATGAGTTTCTTAAAATAAACTCTTACTGACTCCAAACTTTCAAATGGTAGTGTATTTTGGCCATAACAAAAAGCCATATGGGTCTACCACTGATCCTGAATTATATATAAACATGTCACTGTATATACAACATGTCAGTCTCTGTGATATGCTAGGCAATAGTTTTTGCATTATAAATATTAATTTTCATGGTATATCTGCTTTTTGGCTTGCTTAGTTTGTTGATGGAGAGGATTTCGAATGACAGCCGGCACAGTGGTCATCACAGGTGGAATTTTGGGCTGCCGTCATCTTGCTAACTATTGTCACAGTTCTGTGTTACTGTAGGCTGCAGGTAAATCTGCTCTTCTGCTATAGTCTCATAAGTAACTCCCTCTTCTCTACATGTTGAGTGTGACGTCTCACTCTGCTCATTAGTATTACTGCTGTAAAAGAGACGAGTCGGAGGAGGGGGAGGAGGAGGCTGATGTTGCCAAGGCATCGCCAAATCCACTGCGCCAACCGAGTCCACCTGAGAGTCCGCTGAGTCTCCAACATTTCCCTGAATACATGTCCTCCAACCAGCTGCTAATGACTGCAGAGCCTTTTGAGGCCAACGGACCAGTCAGTTATCCTCAATACGTCCCACGGGCGCCCTACAGGCCACCCCGCTCGTACACTTTCTGCCCGTCCTGCTCTGGGCATCTGCCCCTATACATGAGTCCACAGGAGGGGCTGCGTAACGGGGGTGGCAGGATCAGCTACAGAACTCTGCCGCAGGATGAACTAGACCTGCCAATGGAAACGCCCAGCTTCCACAAACTCAACCTCTTCCGCTCTGTCACCATGCAGGAAGTGCTGACGCATCACAGCATCAGCACCGATGTGTAGCACCTCCTATTCACCTGAAGTATTCTGAGATTCACTTTCATTAAACTGCTTTCTGTACCCAATGCTTTATATATCATCTTCATTCATTCATTGATTCATGTATATATTCAGAAGGATAGTCATGCACCAGTGTGATTTTAGTATCATTGAGATACTATTCTAATCTTTATTGCTGTTGTTTGTATTTTTTATATTTTCCATTTTCATTCCTTGTATAACAGGCACCTCTCATGTTTATTGCCATTTTACGGTAAATCGCTTGATGTATTTCTCAATTGTAATCGCTTTGGATAAAAGTGTCTGCCAAATGAATAAATATATTATTTTTATTTCATTCCTGGTTTTAGTTAACTTCATTAATTTAAACTAAATCAAAGTGAGAATTGTTGTCTTGGCAATTAGCTGAAATATATATATTATTTCAAATAATGTTTTTTTATGGTTTGGTTTCAGTTTTCTTTAACTATAATAACCCTATCAAGCACTGTATCTTTTAACCCCCCCCCCCCCCATCCCCCCCTCCCCTCCTCAAAAAATGCAATCCACAATTCAAAATACAAATGAAAAACCTGTCAAAAATGAATAAGGAAAATTCCTTTATATTAACTCTATTTATACAGACTTTTCTGACAGTGTGTAATAAAAATATTTGCTTTGTGATTTGTATGTTATTATTACATATATATAACTAATAGGGCTTTTCAAGGGCATGAGAACTGGAGAGTAAAATGTTGATATTTCACATTCTTTTGTCTATCACAGATATTTACTGCTATAGTGAAATAGATGATGAAAAGATATATTTGGTATGATGAAATGGTGTGGATGTATGGTATATTTAATTAGTGAAACGATGATAGCGCCTGCAGTCGTAGTTTTAATTGTAGTATTGTGAAGCTGTGTTTGTTTGTGTAATCTATTTAACTGTCAGATTTTATCATTCTCTGCATTCTCATCTTTGTGTGTAGTGCCACTCACTTTGCATTGATTTTGATCAAAAATAACTCAGAAGTCACCAAAATTATATTTTATTGTCTTGTATCTTTTTGGTTTGTTGATAAATGCAATATTTGTTAATATTGCCATTTTTTGTGTGAGGATTAAAGATTGCGTTTCAAGCTCTTGGTGTGATAAAGGAACATGTTTAACGGCACATGCTGTTTGCTGGCCAGCAGGTGGCATCAGTTCTTGTGCAGAAAAAGGATCATTGGACAATTAAACACATCAAACAAGAGAAAAGTCTGTCCAGGTGTTATGTATGATGGTAATTATGAATCCTACTGAAAGATCCATTAAAATGCCTTGTATCTAAACATATTAATATTACAGTGTTCCTGTGGCTCAGTGGTAGAGTATTGCATTAGCAGCGCAAAAGGTTGTGGGTTCGATTCACAGTGAACACACATACTGATAAACAATGTATAGCCTGAATTCACTGTAAGTCGCTTTGGATAAAAGCATCTGCTAAATATGTAAATGTAAATATCAACATGTAAAAAAACTACAATTACCATAAACACAACAATTACTAAACATTTTCCTACAATTAAAATGAAAACAGAAACTATAAAAGTAAAATTAAATCTAAAATATCAACAAAACGGTATATCATTAATACTACAACAACTCTGACTTACACCTTTTTAATGTAAATTAAATTAAAACTTGTGCTAGAAACCAAACCACAGCATTTTGTTTGAGTATAATATTTATTATTTATAATATTTGGGAGGTACACAAGTTTTTCTACAAGAAAATCAAATGCCTTTTGTACTTGAGGTAAGGTAGTACAATACATTAGGTTTAGTGTGTCTTAGTAAAACAATACATGAAAAAGAGACATTTTCAACTAATGCACGTTCAAGTGTCAGGACTCACTCAATGACAAGGACAGAATGACTTGGGTATGTCAAGCTCTGCTAAATCCATTGTCAATCAAAATCAAATGAATGAAGTACAAAAATGAATGAATTGGATACATACAGAATGAGAGAACCCAATAAAACTACTGCTGTGACCAATAAATTAACATAAGCCTAGGCCTAACAATAGTTAAACCTGATTAAGTAAACAATAGAGCGTAAGAGCCAGCAGTGGCTTGAGGCTCAGCCTGTGTTTGGATGTACAGTACTAAATCAGCCATCTTTAACCAGAGGTAACATTCAGTATTGACCTCTGCCACTGCCAGATAATAAATGTCCAATAAAACCTGACCAATAATAAATACCTTTAAGACATGCAATATAATCCTCTGAGCAATAATCAAATAATTTAATATTTCCTTACTGTATCCCACAATCACAGGACATTGTCAAGAAGTAGGTATCATTTTTGTAATGCTGACAGTAATGCAGTTTTTTGGAGCTAGCTTAAGATATAAACAAATACTGATTCAAACTTCCCTTGCTGCAATCCTTGAACAAGCACATTGCAGATGACATGAACGCATGAAGACTTGAGCGATGGAGACTAGCTAGGAAGCTCGAAGATTACGGCAAGAATGGCAACAGGCCTTGCTGTAATACCAGTGACTGCACAGATTCACCTTCAGAGCCAGCGAGCAGTTGGAGGTGGGACGATCCTGGCAGTTTTCATCTGGAGAAGCAATAAAGGAGTTTAAATTCATGTTATCTAGGATTTCTCTTGATCTATAGCACACTGTTTGGCTATAATATGTAAAATTACAGTCAGAAGGCAATGCTTCAAATTGCATATTTCATATTTAAGGGATAGTTACCCCGAAAATGAAAATCCTGCCATCATTTATCACTTTCATGTTGGTCCGAACAAAATCATAAATATAATAAATGCAAAAACAAGAACTAAAATAGGCACTTTGATGAAATGACACCATATGCCACATGTCATGTGACCAAAACTGGAAAAAGTAGTAAAGTAGAGCATGTTTTAGGACAACTTTGATGAACTTTTTTGATCCACTTCAAATGTTGACTACTGTACAATAAAAAGTGGAAAAACATCAGCTTACAGATTTATAACAATGTGAGAAAATAACGACAGAATTGTATTTGTCAAGTGAACTGTTTAAGGCACACCTGGAGGTTCGGTGGGGCAGGGCTGGAGTGCACAGGTCTGCTTGTTAACGGGTTTGGTCAAAGAGTCGCATCCACGAACAAGCTCTCTTCCCTGATAACACTTCACATCTCTCATTCGCACACCGACCCCACAAGTCTTGGTGCACTGAGAAACAGTTGAGTACAAGCAAGGACAAAGAACAGTCAGGTACACTTGAACATTCACTGGACAGAGAGTCTCAAGAAGAAATTGTGTTGTATCTTAAAAGCTAGGAAACTCCCTTAGCTTACTGTAAATGCCTACGTGGGCAGTTGTCTGACAGACATAAATACTGGTTGCATGCGGCATCATAAATTGAATACATTTAAATGTTTCACCTCAGACCATGGCGTTGTGTACCACTTAAAGCAAGGCCTTTCAAAGCAGGTGTCCTCATCTACTGGTCGCTTGCTGCTGTCACACTCCTCGTCCTCACTAATTTGGACCTTTCCAACCGTGATGCTGACACAAAGCATGGTCCTTCTCTTTACGCCACGTCCACATGTTGTGTTGCACTGGGAGGCAGAAGACAATGATTACTGGACAAATATTGACAAATGATTCATTTTCCAAACATATAGGTGTCATCTTCACCCTCTCCCAGTCTTGGGCCAGCCAGTGTGGAGGGCATTCGTTGTCTCCGCAGGGATGAATGGCCAGAGGTTTGTTCTCAGGTGAGCACTGAGACTCAGGTACTACTCGGCCCTCTGGTGTTTTGCAGTACACATGCCGCACTGTTTTTCCATGCCCACAGATGCCTGAACACTGAGTAGAAATGAAAGAACATTTGAAACATTAAATGTTTTGCCTCTGATCTCACTATACATAAAATGCTTTATATCATGTCCTAACCAGCTTCAACAATGCATAATAATGTTTGTCTACACTGAAATGTATAGCTTAATGTAATGCAATCACTCCTAATAAGAATCACGTTTGATATTAAAGGGTTAATTAACCCACAAATAAAAATTATGTCATAATAATTTAGTTCCAAACATATAACTTTCTTTCTTCAGCAAAACACACAAAAATGCATTTTGAGAAATTCCCATAAAGTGGAAGTAAGTGGGCTCCAATGATGTTTCCTGACATTATTTAAGTAATCTTCTTTTGTGTTCTGCAGAAGAAGTCATTCTAAATGTTCATGTTTGGGTGGACTATCCCTTTAAGTTGTGTGGAGCGGGATTTTGGACCAATGAGATCCACTGTACATTGTTGACTTTAAATAAAATAAACATTAATATTAAATACTAAATAAACTAAAACGAATAAATAGAAGTTAAGGAATACTATATAGACATTTAAAATAAAACTAATAAAAATGACAAAAACAAAACAACAACATTGTTTAAACTGTAGCTAAAATCAAAGTGAAAAACATAAATAAATAAAATCTAATTTAAAATATTAACAAAACTTTAATAGCATATCAAGGGGTAACACTTTAGTATTAACTCACTATTAACTAGTTGCTTATTAGCATGCCTATTAATAACATATTGGCTGTTTATTAGTACTTACAAAGCACATATTCTGCATGACCATATTCTACATCCCTAATCCTACCCAATACCTAAACTTAACAACTACCTTACTCACTAAGCAGCAAATTAGGAGTTTATTGGGATTTTTTATTTTTTTTGTTAATAGCAATAATTGGACCTTAAAATAAATTGTGACTATTAATGATCCTAAAACAACACTAAGTTGAACTCAGCTCAATTTCACATCACCAACAGTTGCTGTCGCTCATCAATTCAAATCACCAACTCTATTGAAAATAAATGACTTCCTGTTACTTTGCTGTTTCATATTAGTATCACTTTGAATGTCTCTTTTTTGCTTTATTGCATCGTGCTTGATTAAAACAGTGTAAAAGATTTTTAAGCTGTCAGACATAACGTGTGTATTTCAAAATGTGACAGTGTTCCCGTCTCACCGGTCCCCACTCAGACGCTGTCCACTGGCGCTCACATGGAGGGCCGGTGCAGTTTTTGTTAGATGCTGGGCGAGTTGCTTCATCACATGCATGGGTTTCATCTGAGCATCTGACCTCTCGCGTAACCAGAGCCCTGCGACCACATTTAGCTGGACACTGCACAACAAACAAAACAAGGTACTCCTCAGTTCTCCTAGCACTGACATTGTCCGAACATATACACATAACAAATGCACAAGAAACACACTGCACTGATACACTGATGACTTTGAAGGGAAACCATTTATAATAATAAACAAATAAGCATTAATTAAGCATTAATTAATGCATTATATTTATAATAATAAACAATTAAGCATTAATTAAGCATTCTGTATAAAACATTTTCTTAATCATTTTCTTTTCAGGTAAAAATTTGCAAAGCAACATTGTGCAGGATAAGACTTGTTTTTAGACAATATATTTTTTTATAAAATGTAGCTTTGTTGCTCTATTGTTTTAAAAAATAAATGTAAATAAAGTATTGTTTATGCTTTAAATAAGACCAAAAAAATGCCAATGCAGTAAGGACCTACTTCAACATATATCTTTGAAAACAATTCTTATATGACACAGTTTTGCTATTCATATGAATTGAACTTGAAAATGATGTTTGGGAATTTTTACCGGACAAGACAAAAACACTGATTAAATCTTTATTTATTTATTTGCGGTGTGTGGAGGTTATAATGAAGGCTTAACTAACTGAGCTCTTAACCTACCTCTGACCACTCAGCTACCTCCCAGTGAGGTCCACAAGCGGGGCTTTTACAGTCCCGGCGCTCTGGAGGGCGCTCGAGCTGTGCCTCAATACAGAGGTCACTGTACACAGAGCTGTCTAGACCGGGAGCCAGCATCTTCCAGCAACGCACAAGACGAAACTGGAAACCTTCTCCACATGTCCGAGAACACTCACTCCAGCTGCTGGCCTCCCATCTACACACAACGACCACAGTAAGAGTTTTGTGTAGAGTACCACTTTTCATGGGACATCAAAAAAGGATTGGAATGACATGAGGATAACCAAATGATGACAGAATTTTCATTTTTTTGTTTGGTTTTCTTTACCTTTCTTATCTTTTTTACCGAGCCACGCACTGTGGAATTGTGGATACAACTTAATCATTTGTTCGGTTATTTTAGGTTAATCGTGGCCACATTGTACTAAGTTGTTCCCTGGTTTTAGTTCAATTGTGTCTACAAGCTTAATTAAAATGAGGGAATAAATAAATGCAATATGGCCAAGATAAAATGAGGGAACAAATTAACAAAATGTTGCCAAGGATTGATATATTGTAGGATTGAAGCTCACCCAAACATGAAAACTCTGTCATGCAATCACGCTCATGTCATCCTAAACCCAAAACACTTTTGGTTAATCTTCAAAACACAAATTCAAATATTTAAATTCCTCTTTTGAAAGTCCAGGTTACCAAAACTTAGAAGATCCAAAAAGGACATGAAAGCATCCTAAAATTAATCCATACACACTATGTATAAACACATAATACAATGTGCAATGTGCATCATATATGGTAAACATGAAAGCTTGTGCATACATCACATGATAGAGCAAATCTCATTGGTTCTCACGCAGCACACACAATTGAGCTTCTGTGTTTATCATATGTGATGTGCTGTACATCATATGTGATGTACAGTATGTGTGTGAATCAGTGATTCAATCTAAATAAAAGCATAAACTAGATCTGTTCATCATATAAAATGATCATATCTCTTCACCCCAATTAAAACACTCAGTTAATGTGGATTCGTTTTACAACACCTTTATTACTTTTTACCTTTACGGAGGGAGAGAAACTTCACAGGTTTCGTTAAAAATATCTTAATTTGTTTTTTGAAGAATAACCAAATTCTTATGGGTTTGGAATGGCATGGGAGTGAGTAAATGTGTGATATTCTGTGTGGCTCCATACTTTTTCTCTGCATTTCTGTGACCATTTCTGCACACGCACCTGGGTTGGCATTCTCGGCCAATGCAGAAATCATGAACTGGCTCTGGTCGAGTCAAAGCATCACAATAAACATCATCCACTTCAATGCCGTCATACCGCACACACATGGCAAGTGATTTCGACACACCTATTTGAGAAAAAGCATCGTATAAACCCCAACAAAAACAAACATGGTTATGAGGAATGTTTATGTGTGGATGTTTGCAGCACAGAGACTAAGTTCCAATGCCTCGATTACCTATCGAGCAGGTCATACTGCAGGGCTCCTGTGAGGACAACTTCCAGCGGTACAGATCAGCAGCGCTCAGTTTGTTCTTCTGAAGGAGCCTTTGGTTATTCCTGCAGTAAAGAAAACAGAGCATCTTAGACTAGACCACAGTTTTGCCACCTGCACTGTGTATTAGGCAGACCGTTCGCGTTTGTTGATGCAGAGACACGAACTGACACTCCAGTCATAAAACCACTAACATTTTTACCATTCCTGGTCACACTCATTACCTTAATGTCAAAGCTGGAAAACAGCGCATTCCCTCAACTAGACAGAAGCCAATAAAATTTGTTCCTCGTGATAAATTCCTGGGATTTATCTGATGTGACAAGCATAGTCTGTACCTGAGTGATCTATGGCACTTTTTTCCACAAATAACAAAGTATCTTGAATTATGTTTCTTAGACAGTTCGTCTTCCTTACATTCAGGCCTTCTCTTCTTCACTCCACCTGGAATCGTTCTCTTCTCCTTCAGATAGGAGTAAGGGCATTTCATAAGATGTTCTTTATGATCTCTGGCAGAGGGGCTGGTAATGCAGGGTTTGGACGTAGCGGAGGGAACCCAGCATGAATTATAAATATGATGGAATGCAATCCCACCAGAATCTGCTTGGCCGTCTCCCCTCGGCATGCTTTGAATGTCTCAGAGAATGTAAAAAAAAAAAAAAAAAAACAGAGCTTGCGTCTGCAGCACATTCCTTTCTCTCATGAGCAGGGCTGTCCCACCCGATGAGCAGGGCTGTCCCACCCGAGCCCGTCCAGCACGACTTTGGCATGCCATGGTGGAGGGCTAAGACCTACTCCTATTATTCGAAACTGCCAAAAGAGCCAACTGATAAAAGACAGCCACTGGTTCATTGGCATGATCTTGAGGTATCTAGCATCATGCTCAACCAGAGCTACTAATGAGCTGACTAAAGACTTGAAATTGTGATTTAGCTGCTGTTAGCTTTGCATAATGTAGAGTTGGAAAGGTAACTTTAAGTTATCACATTACTTAACAAACCAGCATGATGGCCTTTCTGACTTCAAGTTAGAATTGTAGTTTTGATGACTCATCCTGCACCACACAGAATTTTTATCCAATCAAATGCCCCTCCCAATAAAACACCAGTGACCAGAAAGTAGCAAATCCAGCCTTCTGTCTGTGATATGGACTTGATATGGACTGTCAAGACTGGAGTAATGGCTGCATACATTTTTACTTTGCATCACATAAATAAATTACATTTTATGATACATGAAAACAGAAAACAGTTCTTTTGAATTGTAAAAAAAAATTGTCTTGATAAGCATTCGAGACTTTCTTACCAACCCCAAACTTTTGAACGGTAATGTACATGATCATGTTTACCTGGTGCGATTGCTGCGATTGCGTAAAATGGTTGTAACAGTTCTGTTTAGGAGCAGGAAGTCCCCTGTGTCATTTCGCCGTTGCCTGAGTGTGAACTCAAGCAGTGAGCCATTAAGACCCGCTTGCTCAAGACTGCTGTAGTCTAACTCCGGTGGGCCTTCAGAGGACAAGCCATCTCTACGAGTAAGAAGCTGATTGGTTGAGATGTTCGCAAGAACACCGTCTGAGCCAATCCGCTCTCCCAGCAGCACTCTCCAGATGAGGTTTTCAGAGTTTACCATGTCTTCTGCAGGTCTGCTGATTGGTGCTACGCCGGGGGCTCCTACTCCGCTGGGCCAGCTGCAGTTCCCCTCTTTTAACACAAGAGTGTTTGTCTCATTAAAGAAACGATAGATTCACTTTTCATTAAATATTAAATTAATTTTGCTTGAAGGCTGTACCTGTTAAAGTACAGCTGAAATAGATCCCAAAAACTTGTTCAGTACCAAACTAAATCAAAGTCTGGGTTTTAAATGGATCACTGCACAACTCATTTAAGAGGATTTAAGGGTAAGTTTGTATCATAGACTATAATGCAGGACAGGGGCACAACCTACGTCAGGACACCCAACCTCATTTATAATTATTAATGTCAGAGAGACAGCAAACATGAATAGCCTTAATTCTCTTACTTCCGTGAAGGGAAAATGTCAGGCCTCTCTGAATTTTTCATCATTTCTATCTAATCTTTTCTGTGGCTGATGCATTATAAAGGACTCCATCGGGCCAGTAGAAAGAGACCTTTTAACTCACTAATGATTGCCCAGTGAACCAAGTACTCTCTCTGTCTTGTCTGTTCTCCACTTACTTCAAATACTATAAAAGCATATGCTGGCAAACATATTGGGTCTTTTTAAGTGTTTTTTTTTAATAAGAAATCAGCGTATCAGAATCAGTAAATCAGCATATTAGAATGATTTCTGGAGGATCGGGTGACTCTGAAGAATGGAGGAATGACTGCTGAAAATTCAGCTTTGCCATCACTGGAATAAATAGAACACATATACTTAAAATTATAATAAATGTAATAAATTGTGATATTTAAGTATTTCATTTTTTGGACTGTATATTTGATTAAATAAATGCAACCAATTGGTATGCCTATAAGAGAGTTCTTTCAAAAAAATTAAAATCTTACCAACTTTGTGAATGGCAGTGTACATATGAATTACACTAAAATTATATGATTTTACAGGTCTATATTTTAATTTAAGGATGTCATAATAGCATTGGATTTGAATTAGATAATAAAAGATAATACAATAAATAAATGTTCTGAAACACATAAATATCCAAATAAAACATTTGGGGAGGGGGGGGGGGGCACTCAAACCAAATAAGAGCAAAAACATATTCCAAGGGTCTAGCTCTAATATTTCACTTTTTTCCTTGCTTTCTTTTTTTTGCCTTAAGATTCTAAATAAGTAAATGTGCCACAAATCCTTCACAAATAGACATAAAAACATTTAATGCAATCTCAAATTTGATTCCTCACTATATTAAACCATTTAATGCCAATAAATAAAATAGCTGGAGCTACATTAAGGTACTTTTTGCCAGAAATTCACAGACAAATACAAAGCAGATTAAGATATTCACCTGTATATTGGACTTGTGTGTTAGCATCCTGCTGACAGTCGATGTTAGCCGTCTCATACACTTCATTGGTTTCCTGGCCAGGCTTTTGTCCTTCCACCGCTCGTGGCCCAGAGCTTGTCTTATCATACACGCTTTCATTAAGGTGTAAAACACTCCCAATCTCCACAGACACCAGACTGGATCCTCCTTGGGGGCCCGTGTAAATGGGGGGCTGGGAGACAGAAGCCATAGAGTCCCTCATCACTGTGTACTCATAGGTGATATAAGGATTTTGGCCATTTTGGTTCCAGACCTTTGAGGCAAGACAGAGACATGTCCAGTAATTAAAAATAAATTCTGAGAACTATGTTATGATAATATGATATCTAATTTTACACTTGCAGGAAACAAACATTCTGGACTGCTCTTTCCCAGAATTAATATTTATACTGCACAAATCATGACAATACAAGGGCAGTGAGGTTGAAGGATGTCCAGAATACAATATTTCCGTTTCTGAAATACTGCGTCATCCCACATTTGTCCCATAAACCCAGAGCGAAGTGAAATAATTGAGTCATTCCTCCTGGGACAATGCTTTAAATATGACCATTTACGCAGAGCGAACCATTCGAGCTTTGTTCTGCACTAAGTCAAAGCCATGGCTAGCCAGCCAGTGAGATTACCCATGAGCCCTTGGTGGCGAAGAGAAGACCACGGCTACAGTACCAGAACATTGATGGGCTGATCGATGGGCCCTTTTGCCACGATGTACTCGATCCCCGTCTCATACACATCAGTAGGCCGCCGGTATTTGAAAATGGTCCCTGCTACATGGAAGTTCTGTGGGGTGTCCACTTTATATGCTCCGTTGAAGAAAAAGTTCCCTGCTTGGTCAGTCACAGCTGGAAAATAACAAGATTGAGATATAATGATGGGAAGATTGGATAATTTTATTGACTCTCTCGTTTGATCTCATTCAGCAAAAAAACTAATATTTGTTCAAGTAATTTTATTCATTTGAGCAGAGTTAAAATGTTATATATTCATTAGCCAAACTCCCCAAACACATCCACCAATGCAATCTTTGATCATAAAAACATTCCCAATTACAAAATCTATAAACAACGAGAAACATGACTAGTTTATCTCCCAAATCTTCAATTCATCACGTCACTCCACGAACAAATCGTTAATGAATTAAACATCACTGGTAGATGTCAAGCATGTAGATAAAGCCTGTGCTTTGTATATTTTGAATTAGCTTCACATTTTTGTAGTAATTAATTTTTTTCATTTTAGTTAATTAATTGAGTCATTTCTATTTCCTTTTGTCATTTTTAGTTGTTTTTTATTTTTATTTAGCTTTCATTTATTTTTATTGCAGTTTAGCCATTTTAGCTCGATTAATAGTTTAAAAGTGTCAGTCAACAATAACACTTATTACTAGGGCAATTGTAGGTTTCACTACACAGATTTATCTCCTGTGTCATGCAAAACGCGTGATAGTGCAGATATAAGTATCGTCGTACTCTGAAAGTCTTACGCACAGCTGAACGTTCAAGCCAATCAAAGGTTTGCTCACCTAGGATATCTGCAGACTTCTTCCTCTCTATAATCTGGATGTCCCATGATCCTTCTGGGATTTGAGTTATGAAAGTATAGCCTTTCGAAGAAAGAGTTCACTTAATTAGGATTGGTTCCTTGATGAATTTACTCAGAACCGTTGAATATGAATACCATTCAACCAAACACTAAACCGACATTACCTAGACTAGAAGCCCCGCGGCGAAAGTTCCCAGTAATGCGATTGCAGCTGCTCCCATCTCCCTGACATACTCCACATTTATCCAGAGTGTTGGGGGAGAAGAGGACACCATCACATCCAATGGGCTGCAGAGTTACACAACAGCTTACAAGTTGGCCACATGCCTGAGAAAAGTAACATAAGGATCAAAGCCACTTACTTCACATCTTCCATTGACACACACGCCCCTGTAGTTGCTGTACTTGCAAGATGTTCCATCACGTGCAGGTACCATCAGCTGTCTTTGACCATCAGAGGTGGTGCAATGCAAGTCACATGGATTACTGGAGATATGAACGTAGTCATCTACAGGAATATAAACAGAGTTCATTGTTTTAATGTAAATGATACCTTTACAGCACAGCTTCATTAAATAAAACGGTTAATACCAGGATACAGAGGTTTCCAGTGGTAATTTTTTCCATTGTAAACCTTAGAGTTGAATGACCAGCACTGTTCTTCTCTGAAGCTCCTTCCTGAAGAAGGACATTCCTGTAATTCACAGAAAGACAGTCAATTGAATGCAACTGACTCAGTTTAAAGTCTATTTGGTTGCAACAGACATTAAAACTGTCAAAAAAAATCGAATTATGCATGAATTAACGGTAAGCCTCGGGTGGAAGTGGAACGTGAGGCTTGCTGTCAAGTCAGGCATCTGGGATGCATTTCTGTTAGACAGTCCAAATGCACTGTAAATGTGTGTGAAAGAGGAAAGGAAAGATGGAAACTGTGAGCTGACCTTTGCATTGCAGAGATGATACTTCTTTGCATTGCCTGTGCATGTCATGTTGTCTTTACTGGTTGTTGTTTTCTTTCTTTGAAATATATTGTTTTAGTTTAGTAGCAGTTGAACACAACGGGACATTCATTACACTCAAAAAGTTTTTCCTAGTGCTTAAAATATTACATGTTTAAGTTTAAGGATTAGAAATGGTTCAAGGAAGAAAACTAAAACCAAAACTAGAAAATATTGAATTTGAGTAGGCTAACTTATGGATGCCCAAAAACATCATGCTGGGATAAAACATAATTATGACATAAAAAGTTGAAAAGTTGAAATTCTGAGATAAGTCTAAATTGAAACTAAAAGTTGGAAATAAATAGGACATAAGTAACATTTTTGGCACAATTATTGCTTAATACAGTGCAATCATGATTTTGTATGCCATACATTTGACGTTTATATTATTTACATTTACATTTATGCATTTAGCAGATGCTTTTATCCAAAGCGACTTACAATTGCATTCAGGTTATAATTTTTTTTCCCTGGGAATTCAACCCACAGCCTTTTGCGCTGCTGACGCAATACTGAGCCACACAGGAACATTATAATTTTGACTTGGTATGTCATAAATTACTTTTTATCTTATAATTTAAACTTTTTATAATTATGACTTTTTATCTCATAATTATTACATGTAAATTTTAAATTGTATATAATCATGACTTTTTAATCTCTTTGTATGGAATGTCACAGAGATGACGCTTTGTCTCGTGTTCTTATAATTCTGACATTTTCATCTCATAATTGACTTAGTATGTCATAAATTTGACTTGTTCTCATAATTATGACAGAATGTCATAATTTCAACTAGCTCAATTTCACGACTTTATATCATAAATATGATTTACTAAAGCATTACTGTTTTCTTATGTGGTGGAACTGGGATAGTTTCATACAAACTAGCAAGTTAATAAGTTGCAGTATTTTGCAGGTGGGTGGTTTCTTCATATAGAAATTATCTTATTGGAATTATATACAGGAACAGATTATTATTGACAGTGTTTTTATTATATAATTATAAACAGTGTATATACAGTATAAAGGTATGTATGTATATATATATATATATATATATATATACAGTATATATATACTGTATATATTTATATGTCCAATATTTACCCAGCACTATTTAACTCCAGCACATATGCATATATATATATAAAATGTGTGTGTGTGTGCGTGTGCATGTGTGTGTGTGTGTGTGTGTGTGTGTGTGTGTGTGTGTGTGTGTGTGTGTGTGTGTGTGTGTGTGTGTGTGTGTGTGTGTGTGTGTGTGTGTGCATGTATGTGTGTGTGTGTGTGTGTGTGTGTGTGTGTGTGTGTTATGTACAGTGTTTTTATAATAGCTTTATAAAATGTATTATAAAATGTAATTAGTGGATATGGTGGTTTGTGTGACAGCCACTGACCTTTGTTGTAGACAGTGTCTCTCCTGTGACATGACCCCTCCTCCACAGGTACGAGTGCAGGCGGTCCATTTTGTCCATTCTCCCCACCAGTACGTGATCACCTCCAGCCCATCCTCTAGACTGTTAGAAGCAACACCCTCTTCCTTTGGCAAATAAAGAGTTCATTTAGAAAATTACCATTGGAGATCAATATCTATGCTAAGAGCAGGCTATAACATTTATTTTATTTTAATCTGTCAAATAGACTATACGGTAAAATCAGTTTGTCTTGTTTTTTACATAAATCTAGTGAGACGTGGGTTTAGATTTATTACACAAAAACTTGTGAGAATATTACAAACCTGTCCTCTACTTGAGAGATTGCCCAGAGACAAAGCCAGCGTTACAAGACCAAGCAGCACCAGACTGCTCTCCACATACTGGGCCCTTGACCAGATCCTCATCCTGCAGGGAATGAATATTTGGAGAAAAGAAATGGAATAATCTCTTGAAAGGCTTAATTATTTTTTTACAGATCTGAGCACAAAGGAGCTTCAGTTCATGTCTGCTGTCTTCTAAGGATATCTTTGAATGGATGCCAGTGAGTGTAGACTATTCCATAGAAGAACCATTTTTTGTTTTCTAAAGAAACTTTTAGTGAAACGTTCTTAAAAGGCCCTGAAATAATCTAAAGAACCTTTTTATGCTATAAAGAAGCCACTAATGGGCTTGACATTTTTGTTGACAGGAACACATTAAATACAGCGAAAGAAAGTATGAGATTCTCTAGCTTCTATTCAAGTGACCAGTGATGCAACAACTTACACACATGCTGCATTCAGATCAGACGCGATTTCTTTAAGACTGCAAGGGAAGCTCAGCTTCCCCTATAATTGTCAAAAAATGAATGGTCAAATATATGTACTATTATGTTAACATTTTATTGACTAAAAATGCGTTAAACACGTTCATCTCGAACGAAAACAATTTCGTTCAGAATCAGCTACTTAGGTCGGCTGACTCGATTTCCTTCTCATTCATTCCCGTAGCGTACAGTGCATTACTCTGTTGAAGCCCAGCGTCCATTGACTTCAATGGGGCTGCTTTAAACAGTTTTTTTCAGTGCTTAGAAACAAGACGGTCATTGGATAATGCTGCGATTATGTCCCGCCCACGGACGCTCAGCGTCTCTGGGATGAATGGAGGAGTGGGCTGGCCCGGACTCCGAGCGTCTGCGTGATGATTGGAGGGTCTGTCGAAAGACTGCATCTCCTTTTGATTGACAGCGATTTTGTACTATAAAAGTCACTGACACTGAAGCTATTCGAGCTCAGTCCCATCGCGGAAGTGTAGTCGAAAGACAAACTGCTGCAACCTATTTCTTGGTATTTGCTTGGTGAAATTGCTAGCCAATTTTCATCATACATTTCACCCAGATTCCTTGTTTCAGTTCAACCTAATTCCCATATTTCGAGTTTAATATCTTTTTTTAGATCGTTTGTTCATTCATTCATTCATTCATACATACAGTAGGCTAGAAAATTTTCTTGAAAAGGAATGTTGGGCAGAATTTAGGTATAAATAAATGGTAAATTTTTATGATGTTGGCCAAAAATGAGCTTCCCCTCTTTGAAAGACCAGCAGCCGCCACTGATTCAGATATATAACGAGACACCACAATAAAAATAAAAACCACCAAATCACTCAAAGTTCTCCAGTTCTCCTCCATCTCGTGTCTCCTCATCAGACATGCACCTCCAATTAGGTAGGCTCCTTAAAGTAAGCAAACGGATAGTCTCACTTTGTTTTCAGTCTGGCTTTTCCTGGCACTAAATATTGGTGACAGGTGTCTTAAACTACCCACTGGAGCACCTGGAGTTCATTATCCACCCCAGACACAGCTGGAGCAGCGCCAGCTCGCCAAACACTCGTCTCCCACAGACCACGCAGTGAGGCTGCGATGGCCGAGACAGACCTTCCTCTTCTGAGCTTCCCAGGCTACGAAAGAGAGTAAACACAGGCTAACCCCATTCCCCCCTCCCCTGGGGCCTACACTCAAGGGCAGAGGGGTGTTTTTCTTTCTCTGGCAGCAGACAGAGAGCAGCCCTGCCTATGAGCTGGAAGCAGACTCATCCTTCTCTGGAAGAGCTTCTGGTCACAGGGACCAGACTCAAGGATTCCTCGGTTCTCAGCAGACTTGACATGTCTTAAAATCCCTTTCTGCAGCTTTCTATCAAACAGGTGAAGGGTACAAACCCACAGCAGGAGGACAGTTAAGACAAGGTCAAGCATGCAAGTGTTGAGAGACCAGCAACTAGTGTCATGACACAGATTTATACAGAGAAAACGAGAGCAGATAAAACATCGAATTTACATTGATGTTAACAGGATTTCAAGCTATGGATTTGATACTTTACCTATTTATCCATTTAGACATTTTCTTGACTCACTTTTAATGTGGAAAAAAAGCATTTCCTGTGAGTGTGTAATAGGCTTATCTATTAGTTTTTATTATAGGTGAATTAGAAGTATAACCGTAAACTGTGAAAGGTGCAGTAAACTGTCAAACTATTTGCACTACAAACCAGTGTGTTTATGATTAAAGCAATACATTTACTGAACAAATACTGAAAACAAATTGGTGCAGAATTTACTTTGAATCCATTTTCACTCAGAAACTGAAACTGCATGAAGTGCATAATGAACTAAGACACCAGAAGCCTTAGTTGCTCTCTGGATTATACACTTGTCTGGAATACTTGATTCTGATTGGTTAATCGCAGCAATTATTGTAGCAGTCAGATATTTCCTATATTCACATCATCCATGGCAGTACTGTATATTATTCCACTCTTCTGGGTAACTTTCATGGCTGTGGTCTCACATCACAGACTCACTTTTTATGGTTTCATACAAAAGCAGATGGCTTCATCTTTTGTCTCAGTTATCAACTCCAGTGAAAATGATGTTGGAAGACTCCAGTGTTTATATGACTTTAATATTTGTACAGTGTTCATCTTGTTATTAGAGAGCAGATTGCTTTGTACATTTTAATGAACAATCCCTTTTGAAGCTTTTACAGACTATATGACGAATTATTAAATCATTTTGACAGTTGTTTATGATTATGGATCATACAGTCCTTAAGTAATAAGGAGTTGAAATAGAATGTTGTGCCTAGAGCTCTTTACTTTATAGGAGCTCTATCTTGAAGGCTCCTGTCAACACATAAGCTGCTCGCTGATTTCTTGTGATTCTCCTCATCAATTTATCATTCATGATGCTTTATTTAAGTAGCTATTTTCATGATTAATATCAGATTAATTTACCGCTTGACACATTGTCAAAACCACACATTCATTTTCTAGGGTTTTTTTAATTGGACATTTCAAAACATGACTTTATAGAGCTAAATATATTATCTTACATTGACTTCTCAATAACAAACAGTATGATCTCACTGCAAAAGCCCTATTTCCATGTATTTATTACAGAATTTATAATTACAAAAGCACACCAAGAACATTGTATACTTTGGACTTAAAGTAAGTCTCAGCTGTTCTCTGCAGCTGTACCCCCAAAAAAAAATGCAGTGCGACAGTACTATGACATATGTTTTTATTTTATTTTTTTTACCCTGGATGATCATAGCTGTCACTTCATTTTTCTTTCATCCATTTCTTTGCATCAGTAGAGCAGTTAACACTGTTTGTTTGAGTTTGTGGAACAAGTGTCTAGTCTGCTTGGCTTCCCATGCTCTTAACCAAAACATTCAGCACGATTCAGCTAAATGAGCACACACACACACACACACACACACACACCTACACACACACACACACACACACACACACACACACACACACACACACACACACACACACACACACACACACACACACACACACACACACACACACACATACAGAGTCAGTCACACAGTAAATATTTGCCCTTACCTGCAGTCCAGGGGCAGTGTTGGAGCTGAGTGCTGCTTGTACAGTGTGGGTGGTGCTGGTGGTGGTGGTGCAGTGGTGGTTTCTAATGGTGTGTTCTGAGGATGTGCCTTGTAAAGAGGGTAAGGTGTGCTCCTGCATCCCTCCTCTCCCCCTTCCTCTCCTCCTCCCTCCGGCTTTCTTTCCTTCAGTCCCAGCAGGAAGAGAGTGGCAGTGCTTGGGAACGCCTACATGAAAACACTTTCCTAGCTGGTGCCAAGCTCATGGGCTACCGCTGCTATGTGATGGAGCGGAGCCACAGTGCCACAAACTCAGCCAAGCTGCTGTCTGCTGGTCTCCGCTCGCAGACAGACAGGGAGGAAGTTGCCGTTTCCCACAGAGAAGCCCCCGCCGTACCCCTCCTCATCACATCTCTCCATTCACCCTCCACACACACACTGTCTATGCCAGATCATCCTCTCTTGTGTTTCCCGCTGTGCAGTACGTATTTCTTACCATTCATGTCTCTCTGCTGTTGAGAGACCCATCGGTACCACAGTCCACAGTTAAGAGCCCTTCATGGGACTCCTGATGACAACAAGTACTACAAAGATATATTATATATATATATATATATATATATATATATATATATAATCATGGCCAAAAATATCGGAACCCTTGGTAAATATGATCAAAGAAGACCATGAAAAGTAATCTGCATTGTTAATCCTTTTGATCTTTTATATAAAAAATTCCCAAAAATCTAACCTTTCATTGGATAATAAGAATTGGAAATGGGGGGAAATATAATTATGAAATAAATGTTTTTTTCTCAAATACACATTGGACACAATTATTGACACCCCTAAAAATGATTATGAGTAAAATATCTCTGAAGTATATTCCATTCATATTCACAATTTTGAGATTATGAACATTAAATTGTCCAGCCATGGCTTCCTGTTTCACAGAAATATAAATTGGAGGGTAAACAAAGCCTAAATTCCCTTAATCATCCATCATAATGAGAAAAAACAAAGAATATATTTCTGATGTGCCGCAAAAGATAATTGAGCTTCATAAATGAGTGAAGTGGCTTTAAGAAAAGAGATAGAGGAGTGAACATTTCAATTTCCACCATCAGGGCAATAATTAAGAATTTCCAATCAACATAAAATGTTATGAATCTACCAGGAAGAGAAAGTGTGTCTATATCGTCCTAATGCACGGTGAGGAGGAGTGTTTGAGTGGATAAAGACTCTCCAAGGACCACAGCTGGAGAATTGCAGAAAATAATTGAGTTTCGGAGTCAGAAAACCTTTAAAAAAATTATCTAACAGCACCTACATCACCACATGTTGTTCGGGAGGGTTTCAAGAAAAATTATCCTAGCTCATCCAAAAACAAACTAAGCATATTCAGTTATCAGACACGACTGAAACTTCAAATGGGACTGGCTTCTATGGACAGATGAAACTAAAAAAAATGCTTTTTAGCAGCAAACACTCAAGATGGGTTTGGTGAACACAGGGATCAAAAAGTACCCCATGTGTACAATGAAATATACTGCTGTATTTTTGATGTTGTGGGCCTATATTTCTGCTGGAGGTCCTGGACATCTTGTTTAGACACATGGCATCATGGATTCCATCAAATACCAACAGATAAAAAATCAATAAGTGACTGATTCTGTTAGAAATCTTATAATGGGCCATGTTCAGATCTTCCAACCGGACAATAATCCAAACACAAACCTCAAGAACAACACACACATTGGTCACTGAGCACAAAAGCAAGTTTCTGCTTTGGCCATTCCAGTCCTCTGACCTGAACCCTGTAGAAAATGAGTGAGGTGAACTGAAGAGGAGAAGCACCGTCATGGAGCTGGGAATCTGAAGGGTCTGGAGTGATTCTGGATGAAGGAATGGTCTCTGATCATCTCTTGTCATGTGTTCTCTAACCTCATCAGGCATTATAGGAGAAGATTTAGAGCTGTTAAACTGGCAAATGAAGGTTTCAAAAAGTATTGAATAAAAGGCTGCCGTTATTTGTGTCCAATGTGTATTAGAGAAAAACATTTATTTCACAATTGTATTTCCCCCCTTTTAAATTCTTATTATCCAATGAAAGGTTAGATATAATTGTTTTTTCAAAGATCAAAAGGATAACAATGCAGATAAATTTCTTCTTTGATCATATTTACCAAGGTGACGATATTTTTTGCCATGGCCGTATATATATTGCATCCAAAATAAAAGTTTTTGTTTACATATAGGTGTGTGTACTGTGTACATTTATTAAGTTTACATAAATACACACACATGCATGTATATATTTTTGAAAAATATGTTACATATATTAAATATATTTATATATAATATAAATTATATGAATATAAATATATACATGTAAATATGTGTAAATATTTTCAAAACATGCTATATGTGCTTGTCTATATATGTAATAAATATACACAGTACACACATATATTTTGTAAACAAAAACTTTAATTTTGGATGTGATTGATTACGATTAATCGTTTGACAGCACTAATATATATATAAAAGTATACTAATATTTATATAAAAATATACTCTCATATAGATATATGGCATTTCAATTAAATAAGTTTAGTTTAAAATAAATTGTTTTAATTATGAATCTAACTAAATTGCCTGTGGTTCCTTCTTAAAATAAAAATGTAAAAATGTGCACATTACCTTGTACATTGTCCTCTCAAAAAAATCTTGTTTTATGTGATTTATCTTGCACCAGACAGAAATACTGATTAAGAAAGTGATGCTTTGCAGTGTAATAAAAGTCTCACACGAGAGGGAAGAACAGAGCGATGGATGGAGAAAAAGGCTTGGGCAGCACAGGCAGAGAGCTGAGACCACCATGCCTGTCTGTGACGTGTACATTTATAGACCACATGTTCTCTGTCTGCTCTGTACATTAGGGACGCTTCGCTACACTTAAAGCTCAATCAAACACTCCTCTCAACCACAGATTTGTATCGTGATAGACATACTTCAGGAGATTTGCACAGTCTGGAAGTCTGGAGGAATGGTCGCTTTTTAAATGCCTAAAATTACAAGGCACAAAACATAGGGAAGGTTTGTGTGTGTCACAAAGAAGGAGATAAATCCTTCAGTACTTCTAAGGTGAATGTCTGTGAAGGGAAAATGCATATTGGTTGTTATAAACAGACACGAAAATAGAGGTTTTCCTTCAGTCTAAACTAGGGAATGAAAAACACTCATTGTGGATCAGAAAGAAAAAGTTAGGAATTAATAGTCAAAAATCATTTATTGCTCTCTAACTAGCTGTCTAATTCAGCACACATGAATGCATTCACTACATTTATAGTCCAAACAAATGTTCTTCTCACACGACAGGCATGTTATTAAAGCCTAATTCTGCAGGCTCTGTTTGGGAACAATGAATTAGCTCTGCTATGCAAACTGATTGTAAGCAGATATGAGGAAATAAACAGACCCGCATTTTAAAGTCAAACGATCACTACTTTCTAGCAAGTTGATTCTTGCCATTAAGGGAAATATTTTGGTCATGTTCCTCGTCTGTTTTTAAATTATTCACCAATGGTCATTCCAAAGAAATTATATTACTAATCATAATCTATAATCAAAATTACAGAAACTCACAAAACATGCGTTTTCCGTGAAACTGTTGTTGTCCCTTAGGCTACACAGACTATTTGATTAATGTTAACCAAAAGTCAAATACACATAGCTATTTAGGCATTGTTTTCTGTCTGGCTCCATTTTGGTATGGAATTTCATACATATTTTGTGCAAACCCTGTTAAAAAAACATAATGTTTTATAGTTGCAAAGTAATGTTTTCAAAGATAAAGGGCTAAAAACCTAATGTCAGCCATGGCAATATATCATTGCATCATTACTATTAATACTATAGTACTTTGTACCAATCTTTTTTTTATTATTATTTGTTATATATTTATTTATTCATACATTAATTCTTGTCAACTGATCATTCTTATATTGTTCCCTAACAGTTGAGCATGTGTACATGTAACCAGATGCTGATAAAGAAAAAAAAGTACCTCAGTTTGAATCAAGTGAACCAAAATAATTATGGATGTCACTGCCTTAAATATAATTTTTGGAAGGCGAAACCTTTATTTTAAATGAAGGGGAAATGGCTCAGTATAACAGGGCTGAACAGAAATTATCGTTTTCTCGGGCTCTCATTTCAGTCAGTTTATAAAGATAATGTACAGATTTTTAAGTCAACAGTGAATCATTTCTAAAATTCATATGCTTTAGACCAGAGGTTCTCATCCAGGGATTCAGTTGAAAGTGCTGAAGATTTCAACGGCTGTATTAATATAGCAATCCACCAAATGAGTTTGAGTCACTGAAAGCCCTATGATTCTAGAACATAAAAATGGGTTGCATACCAAAACAAATGTTGAGAAAACATGCATTTAATAAACTTTATTGACTAAGGCCAAATTCAGTAGCTGTGCCAGACAAGAATGTGGCCACAGTGAGATGGACGAGTGAAAGCAGTGATGTTGCACTTTCAGCACATGACCTCAAATGTGACTCCTCATTCCTTAGCCATTCTAGGACAGTGACTGGTCAAGAAAGTGGACTCGTCTCTAAGTATCTGAGGTTTGCAATCTCTCTGGTGCGTTGGAGAATCATGTTACAGTCACTTAGAGAATGTCGGGCGTGAGGAACACTCAGCACACTGCACCCTTTGTGTTCCTCACGCAGGTGCAACAGCTGAGAGAAGAACAGCTGTGACTGACCGGCCACAAAATTCATAGCAAGACTCTCCCTCGTGCTCAAAATAACAAAATAAGGAATTTCCTAACTGTTGTGGACTGTGTGAAGTCTTATTTAGCAAGTCGTTAAAGCCACATCAAAAAAGCCACAGTATACAGAAATAAGACAATGGACATGTCTTTGCCTTATGTAGGTTAAATCGTCCCATTCCAATGCAAGAACACAAGCATTTACAGTTCATCTTGCTGTCATTTAATGTGCTAATTTTCAAAAACAATAGTTTAAATTGGAGAAACGTCACTAAGTCACATCTGTTTCCTTTTGATTTGAATTGGACGTGTCATTCACATCTGTTTTTATTTCTTTTCAGCCATTTACTCAGAATTAAATGGACTGATGCAGATCAACTGAGGCACGAAGTTTCTGCAGACCAAATATAAGTACATTTTAGATGCATAAAATATGAGATTTAAAAGATATAAAATACATATTTCGACCACATGAAATGTGGCAAGTACAAAGTGAGAATTTGTTCTTGGGTTCCCTTCATTCGTTTAATAGGCTCCTGGTCTATCAGTACATCTGGTATGGGTCTACACAAGACTCACTGGTCTCTAACACAACATCCTAAGCCTACACCTCACCTTAAGCATTCACATTTTTCTACCCTCAGAACCACATTCACGTCAAACGCAGATTTGCAATGACGCATACAGGTGCTTTCGCGAGGCCAATGTCAATAACCCAAAAGAGACAGTTGTTTCTATAGCCACTGCTGAGGATCAATTCACCCATGAGAAACTCAATGTCTGAGACTCAACAGATCACCGCACAGACTGACCAGTATAAGAAAAATACGTTTCAAAGAATTCTCTGTACGCCCAAGGGCGCGCAAGCACTTTTTTTTGCTCTTGTGGAAACACTTTGACTCAGCATTGACTCCATAGATTGTGAAGTTCACCATAAATGGCTTCACTTTTGTCCTGCTGCTGTTGTGCTACAATCTCAAACATGTGTGACAGAAGCATGCCATGTGATTGCAGGCCTGTCCCAGTCCTCACGCAGACAGCTGCTGTCCCGATGACAGTGCACATACAGACTCCTCTGAGCCATTTAAACTTTAAAGATACCCCAGTGGAGGTTGTGAGTGTGTGAGAGTCGCCCCTTCAGTCTCTCTTTTGGTCGCATCTCCAGAAGATCTGGCGGTTTGAAACAAGCAGGCAGTCTCTTAAGTCCTTTCAAGTTTTCCAGAAATCCTAAGGCCTTTTATTTGAGTCACAATGGGAGCATTTATCGCCAAGATGTTGCTGCCCACCATCAGCAGTTTGGTGTTCCTGCCTACAGCCAGTGTTGCCGCCAAGAGGGGTTTCCACATGGAGGCCATGGTCTATTTCTTTACAATGTTCTTCGTAGCGGTAAGAGAATCGAGGCTTTTATGAATGTTACAGACATGTGGAGAAATGTACAGTACTATGCTCTTCATCTTTACAGCTTGTGTGTCTCTTACTAGTATTTATATACTTGTGTGTAAGGGGCCATTATGGAACAAAGACAGAGTCCAGAAACATGTTTTTAAAAGTTTAACTTCTTTTAACCTATGTCTCTTAACAATTGTCAATTGTACAATTGAGTTTACATAGGAAAAAAAATACATAGACATACTAGGTGTGATATTTTAATTGATTGATAAATGTAATATAATACAGTATATAATACTTTCTTGGAACATTCACAATAAACTTTATTGTGTTAAAAAGCAGAAAGACCGCGAAATGGTCAAAAATGTGCAAATTTAAATAGAAATATAAAAATAAAAGCCTACATAGACATGATAGGTATGATGTTTTAAATTCAATTAAAGCTAAAGTGATGTTAATATCTATTTATTTACGTATTTTATATATTTTTAATCAATATTTGATATTAAATTTAACCCTGGATATATATGCTGCTCATGTATGAGACTCTAAAAAAGCTACGAGACATGGCACAATGGTCAAAGACGTCCATCTAGCTTTAAATATAGAAAGCAATTAAAAAGTGCGTCAAAACACGAAACACATTCTGTGTGAACTGACCCTAAATTCTCAGTTCATTACAAAACAAAATGTTTACAAAACTCAGGCTACTTTAGTTTGTTCAGTTTGATAGCATTACTGAAGGAAAAAAGGTCTTCATAAATTTTTCCAGACAAGAACGCGGAAAGTTTCATTTAATCTATCTTAGAGCCTTTTAAATTTACATTTATGTTCTCAGCCGGAACCTTTCTATCAAGGTGACTTAGCAGTCATGTGTTTTCTCCATTTGTGCTCAGATTTACCATGCATGTGATGGTCCGGGCTTGTCCATTATCTGTTTCATGAAGTATGAGATCCTGGAGTACTTCAGCGTGTATGGCACAGCTATCTCCATGTGGGTCACACTACTAGGTGAGCAAATACCAATAGCATCTCTGTATCCTCGTGGTGAGCAAATCTCAATCAGGTTCTGTGAAAGTATGACATAGATATGCACTCCCACACAGGTCAAACAGCCAAGCAAAGTGATTTAAAATACTGTTTTTCGTGAGCAGTGAGGCAAGTGTTTATAACTTGCATTCCACTGTGTCATGTAAAGAATGTGTCCATTTGCTCTTATCCAGCACTGGGAGATTTTGACGAACCCAAGAGGTCTTCGCTCACCATGTTTGGGGTGTTGACATCAGCTGTGAGAATCTACCAGGACCGCTTAGGCTACGGCATCTACTCGGGCCCCATTGGAACGGCTGTCTTTATGATAACAGTCAAATGGGTGAGTTTGAGAGACATCAGATGCTGTTCTTAAAGAGCTTTTAAGAGCAGTGCTCCAAATAAACTTGATGAGGAACTGTATTTTGCTCATATTGACAACATGGAAACTCAAAATTTTATTATCTACCACAAATGCTTTCACACGATTTTACAATATTGTTTTTGCTTTGCTCCAGTTACAAAAAATGAAGGAAAAAAAAGGACTTTATCCAGACAAAAGTGTTTACACTCAACAAGTGGGGCCAGGGTTCTGCTTCGGCGCTCTTGCTTTGATGCTTCGCTTCTATTTCGAGGTAAAAATTTGAATGTGCATGCTACTCCAACTAGAGGAACACAGTTTAGCAGAAAAGCAATTTGTGTATCTGCGGTAATGACTTGCTCATTTACTCCTGCAGGAATGGGACTACGCTTATGTCCACAGTTTCTACCATGTGTCACTGGCTGTGTCCTTCATTCTGCTGCTGCCCAAGAAGAACCGTTACGCCGGGACGGGACGCAATGCAGCCAAACTCAAATGCTACACCCTCTGTTGCTGTGTATGATGTATCTTTTTATCTGAGCGAAGCCGTAGAGGTGATGCTCATTCTGAAAGCCACTTTAAGATGGCAAACAGTCTCACAGTGAGCATTTAAAGGGATTGTTCACCCAAAATAAGAATTGTCATTATTCTCCGTCATGTCATCCCATACCTGTATGACTTCGTTCTTCTGTGGAACAAAAAAGGTGACTTTTTTAATGTGGTGCTGATTGCTCTTATTCATGTGAATGAAGAAAGTGGGGACTGGATCTATCAAGCTTGAAAAATTATATAAACCCCCTATATAAAGTAATCCATACAACTCAATTATCAATTCACCAGAAATCATCCTGTTGGTTTTATATTCTTCATGACATTCTACAGTAACTTTGTAATATTATTAATTGTATAATCTCCTTCACTTTATTTACACTTTTTCATTCAACTTCAGAAGACTTGGAATAAAGTGTTTGGGTCATACGGACCACTTTTATGGTACTTTAATAGTTTTGCAATAGTTAATACTTTATACTAGACTTAAGCTTAAAAGCCTCAGTCCTCATTCACTGCAATTGCACTAAGCTACCAGTACGTTTTTTCTTTACAGAAGAAAGAAAGTCATACAGGTTTGGAAAAACATGAAGGTGATTCAATGATGACAGGATTGTCATTTTTGGGTGAACTGTACCTTTAACTTTCAGGAGATTTTCCATCATGTTAATTACACTCCTTTTCTCAACGACAGACATCACAGCCTCAGATGAAGGAAAAAGCACGGACTATCTGGACTACTCGTCAAAAACCCTGGATGCGGAGCTGTGGTCCTGGCCTGCCATTACACAAATCCCAGCCACGTACCATGTAATGCAAGAAACTGTGTCTGTTAACAGCACTCTGGAAGTGAAAACAGTTAAATGACCTCCCAGACGGACATCTTTTTTGCAGGGATAGCATGATGCCTGAAGTAACGTCAAAATCACTATAAAGGTACTGAAATCTGCATTTAAAGACGCTTGGTAAGATAAGGATTGTGACAGCGAATAATCTCCATCACATCTCCATCAAGAGTTCATCTGAAAAGAAAAGAGAAATAACCAAGACTGGATTTGACCCATCAATCCCAGCTGGAAAGTTTATGAGTCACAAAAAACAGCAGACGCATTATCTATCCAAAATGAATAAACTGTGTTTCAAAGGTTCCTCAGTAGGGACCACTTGTCTATGTCCGTTTAAGAGACTGTAAAAGAGGCCATTTAATTCTTTATATTCGTCTGTTTGTGCCAGACAGGTCAGACATCATCTGGGTACAACTAAACTCTACACTAAACCTGTAAAGAAGCAAACAAACGGTTTGATATAGCTGCGGATTGAGGGAGGATACATTTTTTTGTTTTTATGTAAATATATATTAATTTATTACACTGTTTAATTTTATGTATCATTTGTCGTATTTCAATTTGAAATAAAAGTTTTTTTCAGGATTTATTGTAGTTTTTTTTTAACACACTGTTTATGTACATTCAAGGAAAATGAACTATTATATTACGATGTTGAAGAAAGAAAGATCTTGTGGCTTAAAACTTCTTTGAATTTCAGACTTCAGTCAATTCAAGTCAGTCCATCTGCACGCTCTTAACACTCTCCAAAAATTACAAACACACGCGGCATGTTTTAGACAAAACAGTCTCCCGGCAAACGTGAATGAAATTTTGGTCTGCAAAGACTTCTTTGACTAGAGGCCAGGCCACCAGCTCCTGTGCCCAGAGAAAGGTGTTTTTGTCTGGGGGGGAAAGCTGGTAACTCGTGACTCTCATGGCTGTCTGTCCTATTATGCTAAAAAGAGTAACCTTACACTATTATTACACCAGTGTGAAGCACTTTTGGGCGTCTTTATGACCACTGTCTGTTTAAAACCACTTTGTTTGTGGTCTCAACCCCCCCCCCCCCCCCCCACACACACACACACACACACACACACACACACACACACACACACACACACACACACACACACACACACACACTGTCTGAGGAAACTCCACCAAGCCCCACCACCGTGAGGTTCATTCGAAAGCAAACGTACCTACTGCTGGCTAGCAGCGTGAAATCCCGTCTGCCACGGCCCTCTTCCTCTTCTCTTTTTTTGTTTTTGAGGTAATGTATTTAAAACAAGAAGATCAACTCTTCCTCCTACCTCAGACATGTTCTTTGGTGTCAAATGTCAAACTTTGTGCAATTCTTAAAAAATATAACCTTCATTTACTTGCCAGTATGGACATGGTGTTAATTGTTAACTGATGTTAATTATATGTTAATTCCTGAATGAGCTTCATGCTTATATGCCAAATATAGTCTGATGTGTTACAGACAAATATATATAGTTTGGTTCAATCCTTACATTTCTTTTCAACAAAACATTCATAAATTAGCTAAATTAGCTATAATATGTGGAATTTGGGAATATTCTCTTCAAAAGAAAAGACCTTATTTGCTTATTGTGATGTCTTTTTAAAATATGCATCATATTTTCTGCTATGGACTACAAAACACAAGGAAAATAAATAAAACCCACAATAATTCCTGCAGTTAGTAAAGCTAGCCAGTCTGTGTTTTGCGCATCAACATTCTGCAGTCAAGTGAAAAGTGTTATTCCTTTTAGATGAACTGAACAAAACAGGTTTAAACCAGAAACCATGATGAATATAAAAATGCACTTTAAATAAATGATACAGCCATTTGACTTTTTTTCAGCATGCTCATCCAGAAGCACTCCACCTGATTTTCAGATATTTTATTTCCAGCAAACCCAATAAAAGTAACAAAGCACCTATGCAAGCATGCAAACACGTCTTAGTCATCAAGCCATTACAACATGTGATCACGCAATATTGATAGGTTCAAGTGTTTCATTGTTTGAAAAAAGAATGAAAACTACACTGAAGCACAAAGTTTTCATCAAGCTAACATCATGAAAATGAGTTGTATACACACTCACAGGAGATGAGGCCCTCTAGAGGCACGAGGCCTTGTGTGACAGCTCTGCTCACAGTGCCCTGAAGACAAGCATGAGCTCATATGCTTTTTGCACACAAATGATGACAAATAAACATGTAACATGTAAGCAGCATGTAACAATCCCAAACTTTTATTGTTGCATTTAACAGCTCCTAAGCTTCTTCAAGAAAAAACTACATCTGTTCTAAAAACTTTTTAAGTCAACCCAAACATCTTAAATAGCTGGTTTTAGATATGCTTGATAAGAGTTGAAAATTAATAACTAGCTTAACCACCTTCAAACTAGGTTAAATCTGACATGGAATATACTGTTTAATGCACAGTTTATACCAAATCTTTCGAAATCATACTGATTCAAATACTCATTCTTTAAAGAAATAGCATGTGAAACGGTATGTATTATGCTATGATATAAACTTCAAAGAGTAATAAGCTATATTGCGGTCTCATAATCTCACTGAATTGTATGCTTAATCCAGTTTATGTAGTGCAATCAACATCATCTAGTCTAATTTTGTGTAAAGATGTCTAACTCTTAGCAGTCCAATCAAATAAAGAATAAGCAGTTAAAGGAATGGTTCACCCAAAAACGAAACTTTACTCGCCATCAGGCCATGATGGATTTGTTTCTTACAAACATGCAGGTTTTTGCTTCACAAGATATTAATTGGTGGACTGGAGTTTTGTGAATGTGGATTATTGTGATGTTTTTTATAAGCTGTTTGGACTCACATTCTGATGGCACCCATTCACTCCAGAGGATCCACTGGTTAGCAATTGATGTAATGCTAATTTCTCCAAATGTGTTCCGATGAAGAAACAAACTCAACTACATCTTTGTTGGCCTGAGGGTGAGTACATTTTCAGCAAATTAAAACTTTTGGGGAACTATTCTTTTAAGAATACATGTACTGACAAAAAATGTATAACCTGAATGCACTGTAAGTCGCTTTGGATAAAAGCGTCTGCTAAATGCATAAATGTAAGAAGGAAAGTTATTGTGGGTAACATCATTTCCAGTGTGTTTTGGGACTCCACACTGTGTTCTGGTTGTACACTAAACTGAAATGTAGGCTGAACACGACTTTTGCACATGATTTATTTATTACTGTGTGCCATTGTCAAACCTGTGAAGTCTATCCCTTAAAGCCTTATTTTAAAATCAATAAGCATCTAAAATGATTAAGGTCTAATGTGATGATAATAACTGAGTGCTACTTCATATTGTCTACAAAGATAAGCTGTAAACCAAGTGAAGATTCTAAATCACCACACAGGTAAGCGAATGCCCTCTTCACAGTCTACATAACCGTAGACTGGACTAAATGATCAGTTACAGATATAAAGTCTTTATTTCATGTATGTTTTCTTTTTGCACAAGGACAATAAATGTCAGAAATGACGTCTGATTGTTCCACTGTTGCAATGCCAAAGAATCTCAGGCTTGTCTCCTCTAGGGGTTGCAAACATGTTTCCTATTAGCAAGGGAGCGTACGCGTCTGTGATAGAAGTCTGAGATCAGCTGCCAGTGGTGTTTATACTGTTCTTTTTTTCCACTTTCTCAGCTGTTTCCCCAGCTGCTGAGGACCTCGGAGTAGCAACAGCTGCTATGAACAAAACAACTCCCACAGCATTATAGCAAGGAACTGGCTCAATCAAATATAATGCCAAAACAATCTCTAACCTTCCAGGAAATACAAAATTCATATAATCGTCTCGTTCCAAAACTGTATGCAAAACTCTTTTCTTCAAACATTTGAATTTGTATATGTTCAGACTCCAATGTTTGGACTCCAGTGTTCTTCAAACTAGCTTTGTTTGATTTTCAGAAGAAAGAAAGTCATACATGTTCAGAAAGTGACTGAATGATGACACAATTTACATGTTTGAAATATCCCTTTAAGTCTAAAACCCAAAGTATCAAGGGAATTACAGATTACCCAGTCAACAGAATCGCTGAAACTGATTCATACCAATGAGCCTTCAACAATTGAGCCCAAAGCCCCCAAATGTCCTCCACACATACGGCCGCTCCTGAGCTCTAGGCTCTTCACGTACAGGGTGGATAAGGGCCAGACGGGGCCCGTCATAGTGCAAGGGCTGCCTCTGCTGCAGGGATCTTTTCACAGCTTGATTCAACTGACACCATAAACAGAAGAAATTAATGTCACAAGTTAAAAGATTTAGCCTTTCAGAGAAAACACACATTTAACTGGGAATGATATCATAAAAACTGAAAGAAATATAACTGGAGCAAATAATTTGTTATTTATTCCACATATTTTACAGTGGACTGAAAGTTGTTTTTTGAAAAAAAAATAGTTTTGAATGTAATATACACAATATAAGTTTATATGGAAAAGAAAAATGGCCATTTTTAAATCAAATTTATACCTCAGTAGTGAATAATTTCGCACTTTTAAGAAGTAAAAACTGTCCTAATGTTATAAAAAAAAATTCTGTAGTACTAAATTAGCACTTTCAAATAATTTCTTCAGGATGAGGTAATAGCTTTTCTAAGAAGACTGGAAAAATGGTGCTTTTGCCTTCACAGGTAAAGATTAAATAATAAAACACAGTTATTTCAAACATTAATAATTTGCATTATCTAATAAACTGCTAAACACTTCATTGGGAAGTAAAAACATATTACTGATTCCAAATTTTTTTATGATAATGTCTGTAGTGTGGGTGATAATGTTGAAGCCCGGTCTCATGAAAATGTGCATCAATAGCACAATGTTCGGTTTCTATTTGGCGTGCTCTTATGCAGAAATTTACTTTGGGGCGTTCACATAATATGCAATTTTCGTGTGCATATGATATGCAATGTCTTGGCATGCATATGAGATGATGTTTTGGCGTACACA